>CAUYQV010031078.1:0-43582 GCA_963574575.1 Galagoides demidoff | reverse complement strand
GAGAGAGAGCAGTGAAAAGACTTCGTGCAGGCATACTTGTGAGGAACTGAGGCAGAATCCCATATGGCCGGGTTAGGTGAGGGCGTAAAAACCCTCTGACTTAAGGCCCACATGGGAGTGGAGGTTTGCACACAAATTTCTGTATGCCCTAAAAGTTTCTTAATTATGCCTTGTTTTAAAGATCAAAGTAACTGCCTCCAAATGGCCAGGTCAGTAGGACAGATTTTCAAATGGTCTCTTTTCCTCCATAGCCGCAGGCTTTATCAGATGAGAATAAAAGAAGTAATGGCTAACAGCATGTTCTCCATTAAGTTATGTTAAACCGGGTTGTGTTGAAAGGGTTATGCTAAAAGATGTATGTTGGGTGGATTATCAGATTACTAGGGAGGAGCTACTCATGAGGTAGTCACAAGATGTTCAAATGGATTAATGAAGTCATTGGTGTCCAATGTGCATGTACAGAGGGACTATAACAAATATTAATGAGGTCATTGATGTATAGTGCACATGTACAAAATTGACTATATAAACCAACAGTAAATAAAGCTTGCCATTTTGCCTGAGTGAGCAAATGGTCACCTTTATTTAAAATACAATTTCAATAAGCGTGCTTAATCTTCACGACATCGCTTTTCCGTGAGACCCTAATGGCAACAGTCAGTCAAGTCAGAGATAACTGAAGGTATTGAGAATAAATGCCTAAGCCAACACTTTTTTTTTTTTTTTTGTGAGACAGAGTCTCACTATGTCACCCTCAGTAGAGTGCCGTAGTGTCACAGCTCGCAGCAACCTCAAACTCTTGGGCTTAAGCAATTCTCTTGCCTCAGCCTCCCAAGTAGCTGGGACTTACAGGCACCCACCACTAGTTGTCATTGTTGTTTGGCAGGCCAAGACTGGGTTTGAAGCCCCCCACCTCTGGTGTATGTGGCTGGTGCCTTAGCCACTGAGCCATAAGCCAACATTTTTAAACAGCAATGAAACAAATTATCAACTTCCTGGAATAATATGGAGCTAAACAACTGTAACAGAAACATGATCATGCAGCTAAATGAACTGTCCTCAAGGAAGCAAAAACAGATACCACTTATTCATACCTGTGTCTGAATATCATCCCCTGTGACAATGTTTCCCACAGCACGCAAAGCAGGAGAAACCACTTTATAATCATTATGCCTGCAACCATAAAAAGAAATGTTAGAGGCAACAATTTTATCCTTAGTCTCTTTTCCTTACAGCCAAAATCCAAAAGAAATGATGGGGTAGAATTTTAGAGTAGGAAAGTACCTATGGTGGTTATTAAGGGAAACCTATCATGATGACACAATATTTGGTATCCCCTAGAATGCCCCGTCTTTCCCCTTATTTAGTATTTATGAAAAAAAGAGGGGGAAAAAAGAAACCTACAAATATTTCCTAGTAATCTTTCCCAGTAATTCCATCATTTAGATTCCAATTTTTCCCTCTCATTCTGTAATACAGGTTTCATTTCCTCTTTACTGGCTCTTCCATGGTTGCTGAGACAATGGAGAGCAAATAGATAACGTTTAAGTAATACTTTTAAGTTCAATAAATAAAACCTTCCACAAAGCCCTTTTTATATATTTCACTACAAATACTAAGTCCTGATTCAGGCTAAATACATCAACAACCTTAAATTTTCCTTAAAGGTCCTATTTTTTCTCTTCAATTTACTGAGATGCATCATTCTTCTCAAACATACGCCAGTTCCTTCACATTTAAGACTTGATGACTAAAAAGAACTGATTGAAATATACAATAGTCTAATGCAGTGGTTCTCAACCTTCCTAATGCCGTGGCCCTTTAATACAGTTCCTGTGGGTCACGACCCACAGGTTGTGAACCACTGGTCTAGTGACTAAAGAATGCAAACGACTACTTCTTTCCTGATGTTGAATGATCTTCTGACTCCTACAGCATCACAACAGCACTACACTACCGACCTACATCCAGTCTCTGGCCATCTATGATGTCAGATGTTCAGTAAATTATACCTATCTAATCCATTCCACAAGTCACACTTGGGATAATGTCTTCTAGCATCTAATTTGTACTTCATTTAAATTTCATGTTGCTGGTAACTGGGCCATTTCCCCATTATGATATCATTCTGCTTTTTTCTTCTGTAGAATTAACTTAAATTTTGATTAATACAGGCTCAATATTTATGCCAAGAGTAAATCTTCCACTCACTCGATCATCAAAGGCATTGCAAAGAGATAAAAGTAAATATTCAATGTCTGACACAATTCAAAGCAAGCTCTAAATGAGGCAGACAGATAAGGAACGACTAGGGACAAAATGCCTTTTTAAGTCCACTGGTTGATCTCACATCATTCAATGAACCTGGGACTATATACATCAGAATTTTCCAAATGTTTCTGCTGAAAGACTGCTAACAGCAGAAGAAAGGTTCTTTATACTCCTCAGAGAAACAGAACAAAAAGATATGATATCAACATAAATAACAAAAGACAGTACCACAAAGCACAACAAGTCAATAGAATGTACAAGCACCTATTATATAAGTTTTAGCACCCAGAGAACTAACATGAGAGATAAAAGAGTAGACACGCTTTGTTAAAAATATCTTACATCAGCAGCTCCACAAGTCTCCTACATACTCCTGCATCAATGACAGCTTGAATTTTATCATTGGGTCCATCTGATAGATAGGAGAGGGCCCAGCAGGCATCAGCCAGTACATCAGTGTCACTGACAAACAGCAACCAGGAAAGGACATTCAGACAGGGAGAAACCTGTAAAAGAAAGATAGTATTATGAAATTCAATAGAATAAAAGTCAAAAGTGGTGAGATACTAAAGAAGATGCAGGCATATACTTAGTGGCTTCTAGGGTGATTTATACGTTTAGAGAAAAAGTACCAAATGGCATTTTCATCTTTGGGAACCACTGTCAGTGTCTTAAAAATAATTTAATAAGGTGGTCAGAGTCCAAAAAATATAATTTCAGGAGCGAAGTTTTATATACATCAATTCTTGAAGTGAGATTCCTTGTCACAACACATTCTCTGTGGACCAAAGTATAAAGGAACTTTCACAAATGCCAAAGCTAGGAAATCTTCTGTATTTTAGATACTTTGTCATGAACAAAAAGATGCTAAGATTTTAAGATAAATTTGGAGCCTTTACAAGCATTGATAAACGATTCCAAATTACAACAAGAATAACTACAAATAAAGATACAATTATATCTTTTCTCTAGGAACAGATACAATTCTAACTCTTTACATGTTTTTAAAAATTATCTTCAATATTGGCCACTACACTCTTTTAACTGCACTTTTTTTCTGCCAATTTCCCACAAGCATAGTCCTTACCTTTGCAAATTCTGGAGGTGGACTTTTCCCTCTACAGAGATTAGACAAAGCCCATACTGCATTCCGGGTCATGGTCAGGCGGTTTTGCTTTGAAAATAACCTACAAGCATGATGGTATGAAGGTAAGTCGCTTAAAAGACATGAATTCTCTGATGGCATAAAATAAATAATGCTTTTGATAAACAGATGTCATCAAATAGTTTTTTTTTTAAATAAAACTTTATTCTAATATAAATAATTCAGAATTTAGGCACTGGAATAAGATATAATGCTTAAAGAAATGATCTGAAAAATTTAAGAAGTATTTAAAATGAAAAATAACACCAGGAAATTCAAAATGATTTCCATAGAGGCACTGCTTTCTTATGAATCTCCCATGTTTGTATTACTTACTATTCAAAAAACAAACAAACAAAAAAAAGAAGAAACTTACTGCAAAAGAGGGGGGAGGATATTGCAGTCTAAGACATAGTCCCTGCACATGGTACTATCTCCAGCAATGTTGCCAAGAGCCCAGACTGCCTGCGAAGGAATTATTCATTAATGACAGTTATATAGTTTAATTCACTCATAATTCTTTCAGAAAAGATGCTAGCATATCACAATAACATTTTATATAACAGTAACAATTAACATATTATCTTTAAAAATTTAATGATTAATACCCCCAATATCACTCATCAAGGAGTCAAATGAAATAGAAGAAAAATTATAAAGGGTACAATAAGGTGGCACCTGTGTGGCTCCAAGGGTAGGGCGCCAGCCCCATATACCAAAGGTGGCAGGTTCAAACCTGGCCCCGGCCAAACTGCAACAAAAAACAGTCAGGCATTGTAGCAGGCGCCTATAGTCCTAGCTACTCAGGAGGCTGAGGCAAGAGAAGAGAATTGCCTAAGCCCAGGAGTTGGAGGTTGCTGTGAGCTGTGACGTCACAGCACTGTACTGAGGACAATAAAGTGAGACTGTCTCAAAAAAAAAAAAGTATACAATAAACAGAAAGAAATGTAAACATTCACGGTACTAAGTTTATTAATGAGAAGAACCAAATCTTATATTCTTTATCTTAGCGGATGACATCCTCACCACCAAGTAACATTTCACACAGCCACTGATATACAACAGAGATTCAGATGGCTCATCCATATGATTAAAAATTTATTTTACTGTACCCCATGATTGCATTAATGTACATAATTATGCTATAAGAAATTTAAAAAAAAATTATTTTCCGTTGGGTGGCACCTGTGGCTCAAAGGAGTAGGGCACTGGCCCCATATAAAGGTGGTGGGTTCAAACCCAGCCCTGGCCAAAAACTGCAAAAAAAAAATTTATGCTTGCTTACAAGAGAAAACAGTGAACAGAGAATTTAAAAACAATCAAAATGCAGATAACTTTCCTAAACTTTTAAGGGTAAGGGATGTAATTATCTTAATTGTGGTGATGCCTTCATGAGTATACAATATATGTCAAAACTATCAAATTGTGCATTAAAAACATACGTAGTTTTATTGTATATCAATTATAGCTCAATAAAATTGTAAAAGAAAATCATACTTCTTTTTTTGAGACAGAGCCTTAAGCTGTTGCCCTGGGTAGAGTGCCATGGCATCACAGCCCACAGCAACCTCCAACTCCTGGGTTTAAGCGACTCTCTTGCTTCAGTCTCCCATGTAGCTAGGACTACAGGCACTCACCACAATGCCTGGCTATTTTTTGGTTGTAATTGTCATTGTTGTTTGGCAGGCCCAGGTTGAGCTCTGGTGTATGTGGCTGGCACCTTAGCCGCCTGAGCTACAGAGGCCGGGCCAGAACATCATACTCTTTGCTCTACATCCTTGCGCTGGGGAGTGTGTGTGTGTGGTGTGTGTGTATGGTGTGTGTGTGTTGGGGGGGGGTTTCAAAATCATTCAGCAGTGATTTTCTGCTAAAGTTGGTAGTAATAAATTCATGTTTTCTGTCCTTTTCTGCATAAAAGTAGCAAGACATGCTACTTCAAGTAATATTCAAAATTTCTATTTTTAAAAACCTGTTTAGTAACTGCTTATATGGCCTTTAAAAAGTACACCTATCAGGCTTAATGAATCTCACGTTCGGAAAAGGAAGACTGTTGTAGGAGAAATTGTGCCTACAATCCTAAGGGGACTCCAACCTGTGGACCGTATGTGGATTATGTGAGAACTTCTTGCTTATCTCTGGTGGCAGATCTCACAAAAATATGTGTGGATTTTTTTTTTTTTGCTCATCAGTTTTTGTAAGTGTCTCTGTATTTAATGTGTGGCTCAAGGCAATTGTTCTAATGTGGCACAAAGAAGCCAAAAGGTTGGACACCCCTGAGTAGGACAAACCATGGATTAGTCACAACCAAGTAGTAAAACATATGTCCTAAAAGTGACTGAGAGAAAAACTTAATTCATTCATCTGCTTTTTTTGTTTGTTTCATCTTTTACCTGTTCCTGGACATCTTCAAACTCTGAGGTGAGCAACTCTATAAAGATGGGCACAGCTCCTGCCTGAATCACAATCCGGGTCTGAAGAGAATTTCCTGAAGCAATATTTGTCAGTACCCAAGCTGATTCAAACTATAAAGATAAAAATAAATTTCATTATCTTGTTGGAATTTAAAAGTTTGTTCACTTATAACAATAATGGCTTCTGAACATAAACAAAAGAGTCTGAGATTATTGTTCAAACATAACCAATTTCTTGAATACTATTATTAATCCTAAAAGAAGATTCCCAGAAGAAATACCTCAGCTTAGATGAATATTCAAGGGTGTTTAAAATTTGAGATCAAGACAAGAGTTGACATGAGCCCATAAAAATAATGAGGAAATATTTCATACACTGATATGAATGATATGGAATGGAAAAAAAAACAACCCACGAAGTGTATACATTTATATGGTATCATGCTCTATTTTTCTAAGAGTTAAAAGGGAACATAATGCATTAATTTACTGATTGTACAGATTATCTCTAGAAGGAGTCATAAGAAACTGTAAATACTTTTTGCCTATAAGAAGAGGTCTGGGTAACTGGGACACAAGGATGGGAAAATTTTTTCACTAGAAAGCCTATGTACTTCTTTTGGCCTTGTACCACATATGTCATCTAATAAAAAATATAATTTAAAAAAAGTTCAGTTGTATGTGTCTTAGAGATCAGTAATAGATCATCAAAAGATATGCCCGTGATTCTTCTAAGCTTCTGATCAATTAAAATGCAGCTGTCACATAGAAAACTAAATCATCTGGGTGATGCCTGTGGCTCAGTGAGTAGGGTGCCAGCCCCATATACCAAGGGTGGCGGGTTCAAACCTGGCCCTGGCCAAACTGCAACAAAAAAATAGCCAGGCATTGTTGCGGGCACCTGTAGTCCCAGCTACTTGGAGACTGAGGCAAGAGAATCACCTAAGCCCAAGAGCTATACGTTACTGTGAACTGTGATGCCACATTACTCTACTAAGGGTGACAAAGTGAGACTCTGTCTCTTAAAAAAAAAAAGAAAGAAAGAAAGAAAACTAAATCATCAATCTTTGAGAATGGAAGAAGATAGAAGAAATGGACAATGTAATTTAGCACAGTCCAAAGTCATGTGAATGACAGCAAATTCATAGTAGAAAATATTTTTTGTTGTTGCTGTTGCAGTTTGGCCAGGGCTGGGTTCAAACCCACCACCCTCAGTATATGGGGCCTACCCACTGAGTCACAGGCACTGCCCCATTATAGAAATTATTAAAGGATCTGTTCAAAGAAAACTATAAAAGTGAGATAAAGTGGTTTGGCAGCCTCACTGGACATTGATATTACAGTGGCAGAGAGGCCCGGACTAAGAGTACCACAGTGAAAGTGAGAATATATTGGCTCAGCGCCTGTAGCTCAGCAGCTGGGGTGCTGGTCACATACACAGGGGCTGGTGGGTTCAAACCTAGCCTGGGCCTGCCAAACACCAACTACTACAACAAAAAAATAGCTGGGCATTGTGGCAGGTGCCTATAGTTCTAGCTACTTGGGAGGTTGAGGCAGGGGAATCGCTTAAGCCCAAGAGGTTGCTGTGAGCTGTGACAGCAGAGCACTCTACTGAGGGTGACATAGTGAGACTCTGTCTCAAAAAAAAGAAAAAAAGATAGCCAGGTGCTGTGGTGGGCACCTGTAGTCCCACCTACTCGGGAGACTGAGGCAAGATAATCGCCTAAGCGCAGGAGCTGGAGGTTGCTGGGAGCTGTGACACCATGGCACTGTACCAAGGGCAACAGAGTAAGACTCTGTCTCTAAAAACACAAAAACAAAAAAAAAAAGAGAGAGAGAGAAAATATATCCCATCTGGTAAATTTTTGTTACAATGATATTCAGGAGACTTGTAGCTCAAAACCTGAATATCATGAAATAGAAACTCTTTATACTTTCATCTCTATAATTAAATTACTATGAAAGCAATGCTCAAACCCTTTCAATCTGTCTGAATTAAAACTTTACATCTGTATTGTACTTTGTATTTTCAAAGCATTATTCATATACTCTCAGATCCTCATAACAACCCAGAGAACCTCTGGCTTTTCTAGTTTGTGAATGAGGAAAACTATCAGGAAAGATCCATCAAGATTAGTGACATGAGTAACTTTACATAGCCAGTTAAGAGAAGTACTAGTATATAGCCTCCTAATCTGGTATCCTGTGAAACCCAGGCATAGTTTTTCTCTCTGAAAAATACCAGTAACACTGGAATACAATAATTTTGGTAACAAATTTCAAATAATAGTGAGCCTGGGCAGTGCCTGTGGCTCAAAGGAGTAAGGCGCAGGCCCCGTATGCCAGAGATGGCGGTTTCAAACCCAGCCCCAGCTAATAATAATAATAATAATAATAATAATAATAATAATACTAGTAGTGGGCCAGATCATTTATACTATCAAATGTAAAACCCAGTTCATCTAAAATACTGTGTCTTTTGCTTACTAGAAAAAAATTAATTAGTAAACCAAAGTCATATATGATATGAGTAAAGAAGCAAACCATCCTATCAAGAGGTAGGCTTAAAGTTCAATAAATAGTCATCAAATACTGCAGAGATCAAGTCAAAGAAATAAAAACTGTGAGGAAAAGCTATCTGGAAAGAATAAGTAAGATCAGCATACATATCTACCTGTATCAAAGAGAAAAAAGATTGTAGTGAGATTTTGATGCACAAGAAATGGTAATTCAAGAGTTATTAGTGAGAAAAAATTACATAGAATACTAATTTGTGACAGCATTCAAAATGCTATTTTGTGAGTTCAACACCAAAGATCTCATAGAAAAAATTCCAGAAGCTACTGAAGTAAATAAAATGGAGAGGTAAAACAAATAGAGTGAAAATGAATGATTAAGAAAATGAAAAACAGGTGAAATAACAGTCTGAACACGGATGATAAAAAATCAGAAATTAGTACATCTTAGCGAAAGAATTGCCAGAGTTACACTTATTAAAAAGCATGTAAGAAACGGTATCTCCTAAAGTAACAAATGGTGTCCAAAATGACTATAATCTTTCCCTCCTTTTCATTGTTTTAAACTACTATATTCTTAATATTCCAAAAATGTTGTCAGAAAAGAAACAAGCTATCATGCAGCTACAACTTCTTATAAATTGTAATTCCACTATTATTTTTCACTGTCCAGAACTTCCTAAATAAGGCTACAACTAAAATCTGCACACTGAAGGTTTGATGTTTTCTCTCTCCCCTTTCTCAGTCTCTACCTTCAGGCGCTCAGTTCCTTATATAAGGAAATTGAGAATCCAAAGCTGAAGTACTTCTGACCTCCTATCAAGTTTCCCACTCCAGGTTGAGGTACGCCTGGTTCCCTTTCTCCATTTGGATCAGGACTCTGTTGCTGGCCACTTTGCCGGTTCCACTCTGGTTCCTAGCAAATGCCAGGCTCACCTGGAGAGCAAGTGAAAAGAAAGGCTCACATCAGAAAAATAAATCCAGATATCAAACTCTGCAGAGAACAGTGCCTGAGTCATCTGAGCAACCTTTTAGGAAAGGCAGAGAGATCAATGAAGATGGGAGAAGACATAGGAGAATGAGGCTTACTGCAGTTTATCACATTAAGCTCTTAGAGGGAACAAGACAGGCAAGAGAGGGAAACTAAGCCAATTTAATTCAAATTTACAACTTTTAGAGGAGAACCTGTCCAATGTCTGGAAGTAGGAGGCAGTTTACTTATTTCTAGCTATACAGGGAGTATAGGGGAATGTAAGAGATGCAGAAAGATTCATTTCTCTCTTTTCTCATTTTAAGTCTGAAAGGTTAAACCATCTCTCTTCAATGCATTAGGGAACTGGGCCCTGCAACCACATATTAAAAAAAAAAAGAAGAGTTGGTAATGTAATATCTCAGCACACAAAGATGCTGAGCCTGAACTCAAAGATTCAAACCAGTATGGACTCACAGAACATACCATAAACCAGATCAGTCTTATGACAAGGGCTCCAGTATATCTGAGACCTAGATGTCACTGAGCTTGAGAATGTTCTTACATAAATGACACTGTTTGCTTCTAAATCCTAGATTCCACCCATTCTCACTCACAGTGAGGGCAACTGAGTACCCACACTGGTGACAGTGCCCAGGCATTTTTGTATCCCTGGTTTGAGGTGACTCACTGATTTGGGAAGCCAGAAAGAAATTAAAGAGACCCTTCACTAAGATTTAAAGTTCTCTATCTATGGAATGAAGAAATTAAGTTCATTCATAGGATTTATCAGGGAGATTATTTCTCTTATTTATTTCCTCTTCATACCATATAGTATGACTCAGTTTTTGGAAGAGAAATGGCAAAAGCCTTATTCAAAACACACTATTCATACTTCTAGTAAGTAGATTGGGGGGAAGAGTATCAGGTCTTAGTGCTTTCCTAGAAGACGAAGGAATATCCTCCAAGCTTTTCAGAGCATGTCTTTCTCACTATCTGCAGACATGGCAGAGCATAAAGTCTCCTGGCTTTAAGGTCTCTCTCAATATACTTGATCCTCCTGCTTCTCAGGTGGACAAAGTTACCTGTTAGTCACACTAGAGATAGAACACTATTCTGTGCTTAAGTGTGCACAGGAGAAAAGCTGGAGAAGCTGATGCTTAGGTAAGAAACAGGTGGATTATTTCTCAGAGTCTTAAGATAGCTAAGGTGAAAATCAGGAGGTGGTCACTTCCAGAGGAATCATTTTGCTATCTTTCGGTCTAATTATTAGTTTTCACAAGGGTGGAATCTAGGGATTTAGATAAGAGCAAACAGGAGATTTCTGAAGGCTTTCATCTTCGGATATGTTAAAATATAAATTACAAAATTACTGAGTACTAAATAAAAAAAAAAAACTGTAGAATTTACATGTGTTAGCCAGAAGAGGGCACTGTCTTAAAACATTCTGTTCTTTTCAGGGAGTATAGGGGAATGTAAGAGATGCAGAAAGATTCATTTCTCTCTTTTCTCATTTTAAGTCTGAAAGGTTAAACCATCTCTCTTTAATGCATTAGGGAACTGGGCCCTGCAACCACATATTAAAAACTGTTAGAACAAGGATTCAATTCAATACCTTTCAATTACCCTCACTCCCAATAGGACAACATTTTTTCAGCATGAACAAAATGATAATTTTCCCTACCTCCCTCTTCCTACAAAGCATTTCAAATGATAAACTGCAGTAAGGCTTCTCATTTGGTCCCTCTGGCTCTCTTGGCAAGTTGCTTAGGGGCTCAGGTTCTGTTCTCTGCAGTGTTGGTTGTCTGGATTTCCTTTATTCTGAGAAAAGTCTCTCTCTCCCCTGCTCTCAAGGGTGAACATGATTCTTTTTCAGGTGTCTGATATTCCTGGCCTTATATGGGGACCAGAATAACAATCCAGGAGGCAGCTAGCAAAACAGAATCTTAATTCAAATGAACACAGGAATTGGTAAATGTCAAACTGGAGAAGAAAAATTGATGGAACAATGAAGTACTCTACCTTTTCTGGATTTCTTATTTTCCCTCTGGAAGGAACTCATCACTGCAACAGAGAGTGTAAAAGAAGAAGGGGGAGGAGGAGGGGAAAAGAAGAGAAAATATCAAGACAAATTATCAATCTTTACAAATAATCTACAATGGTTTGGATAGTAAGGAACCTGGGGACAGGGATTATCATTTATAAAAAAAAAGCCCCAGTCCCTACATGGCACCAGCTAACACAAAAGCACACAACTAAGGTGGTGATGTGTGTGTCAAGATCTTTATGATTAACTTGTAATTGTCAAATATTTGGAAAAATAATCACATTTTTTTTTTGTGAACTACTTGGCATCTATTATTATAGTTGCAGAATCTTTCTAACGGGTTCAGGCTCTGTAGATTAGATCCTGTCAACCAAGGATGACAGTCAGTTGACAGGTGGTACCTTACATTGTGAAAATTAACCAATATAGAGGCTGCAGAGTTTCCTCTTGGAATCCCTATATTGTACAGTAATAAAAGCCTAAAAAACAGACAGTAATAAGTACACAGATTTCTGACAAGGTTATCTCTGCCAATGTTTTTAGGGTTGGGAGAGGTTTGGGAATTAGTGAGTCTCTGATTTAGCCCATGTTATACCATGCCAAGAAATCCAACAAGTATAATCTAAAACTCCCTCAAAAACAAATTTTATATAGCTCACACATATAGTTCCTATCTTTAATAGCTCCACTACTGGAAATATTTCCCCATGAAACATTGTAAGACATGTGAAATGATTAAAACTAACAAGAATTCTATAGTACAGCCAAGGCCTTTGTGTTAAAGCTACAAGCTTGCAATATAGTTGTCAGGAATATCAATATAAACAAATCTAACCTTTCATATAGGCTAAAATAAGTAACAAATTTGTACAGAAAATTTAAGTTTTCAAAGGAATTTTTATGAGACAAGAAATGAAAATTGTTCCCACCTGCAGTGTACAATTCTCCTTTCGTTTGAGGAATTCCACAAACCTTGCCACTACTCCTGGTGTGCTGATAACTTCATCAATAGGAGGGTTAGGCTCTGTTTCCCCATAAAATAAAAGGGAAAAAGGGAAAAAAAAAAAAAGAATCCTTTGATTTTGATGGAAGAATTTGATAGGTCAAAATTACACCATAATATCCCTCCCTCCGTTTACCATCTTCTTTCATGCTGGAAATCTATCCTCCAAGATAGATAGATAGATAAACAAATAAAGAGTTTAGTCACTTTAAGACTATGGTAGCCCGAAAGTTCTCACAAAGAAGAAAAGAAGATTTAATATGAAAATGAAGGACGGGGAGAATTCTTAAAAATTAAAATTATTGCCGCCACTATTTTACTAAACCAAGAAATCAGGGTAGGAAGGATTGAAAGGCATTTACTATTAACATTTACTTTCTTCAGGGGCGACACCTGTGGCTAAGTGGGTAGGGCACTGGTCCCATATACCAAGGGCGCTGGCAGGTTTAAACCCGGCCCTGGCCAAACTACAACAAAAAATAGCTGAGTGTTGTGGTGGGACCTGTGGTCCCAGCTACTAGAGAGGGCTGAGGCAAGAGAATCACTTAAGCCCAGGAGTTAGAGGTTGCTGTGAGCTGTGACACCACAGCACTCTATTGAGGGTGATAAAGTGAAACTCTGTCTCTAAAAAAATAAAAGAAAGAAAAAAAGTTTACTTTCTTCTATCTCTTTTTCTATACATGGGTTTTCACTTTATCTGTTTTTAATATAAGTTGTCTTGAGAATGTTATAGGATTCTCAATATGCTCGTAGAATTTAGTTTTGCACCTACAGTGATTAAGTAGAAGCCAGCAAGAATTCACTAAAATTGATGTGCCAAATTAATCTCATTTTCATTTTATAGTATCTTATAAATGAAGTCAAGCAGTAAAAACTTACTAAGTGAGTAGAAAAGAAATGTCATGGACAATCAGATCAATAATTTGGGCAAGAGCTATCTCACCAAGGTTTTGACAACTTGCATGCACCAATGCCAGAAAAATGTCAATCAAAGCACAGTAATTACAGAAATAATACATAAAACAATAAGAGAAAATAGGTAATAATACAAGAAGAATAAACCAAAATTCAGCAAAGGCAATTTTTAAAAAATTATGTAACTTCACAAATAAAATCTAACCATAGTTGGTGAGAAAAAGTACTAGGGAATTTAGTTTGCTGTTAATTAGGCAAAATACAGTAGAACCTCTGTTAAGTTGACCACCCAAGGGACTGTAACTGGTCAATATATGAAAGTGATCAACATGAGGAATGAGGCCCACACGTGGTACAAGTCCAATCTATGAAAACTACGTCAACATATGAAGGTAGTCGAGGTAGAGTGATGGTCAACTACTGAGGTTATTACTAAGCCATAACTAAAAAATAACTAATACTATTTTAGACTACATTATTGGAATGGATAGTCTTAAGATTAGGAAGGTAATCTCTCACCATACTTTTTAGAATTAAGACTTTTTTAAAGAGAAGTAGGAAGGATATACCTTCCCTTCAAGTATTTAACAAATTATCATGCTAAAGACAAATTTGTTTTGTTATACTAGTAGGTCTGTATGCCACTTAACTTTAAGGGATATATTAATTTTTTTTCCCCACTAATGACTCTGAACAACCATAACTTACTAGTAGGGGTTTAAGTATTTACTGTCAACATTTTAATATGGTTCAAGGATTCTTTTCACTTGGCCAAGGTGATAGCAAATATATCAGATTCTATTCTATACTAATTATACAAAAAACATAGTTATACTGCCCACCAATAAATCCATACTTTCAGGAATAAGCTACTAACATCAAAATCAATAAATACTGGCTCAGTGCCTGTGGCTGAAATGGCTAAGGTGCCAGCCACATACACCTAAGGTGGCAGGTTCGAATCCAGCCCGGGGCCTGCCAAATAACAATGACGACTGCAACCAAAAAATAGCCGGGCGTTGTGGTGGGTGCCTGTGGTCCCAGCTACTTGGGAGGCTGAGGCAGGAGACTCACTTTAGTCCAGGAGCTGGAGGTTGCTGTGAGCTCTGATGCCACAGCACTCTACCTAGGGGGACAGCTTGAGGCTCTGTCTCAAAAAAAAAAAAAAAAAAATCAATAAATACTGCTCTTCAAGCGATAACTTAAATGTTATTATACAAAAACAGTAAAAGTTCTCAATGTGAATTAACATGAGATGCTGACTGCTATTCTCTATAAGGTCTTTTATAAGATAGCTGAAAAATGAAAGTAATGCTGCTTTCTGATCCTGGTAAAATTCCACAAATAAGTAAGGAAATTTAAAAGTTATGCATGATCCACAATTATAATACACATGTCTGTATACTTCTTTTCATTCTCTTATTGATAAACATACTCCAAAACAAGTTATCTGTGCTGTGAAAAACAGATCATGGAAAGTAATATTTTGTAGAGAAATTAAAAAGTATATTCTATATATTCATAGCTTGCCTTTTGAAAGTAGTTTCCTGAATTTCTGTGTTGCTGAAAGCTGTTGCTCAGGACTATTGGAAAATATCATTTCAATCATGTCAGAAGTAATAACACCACCCTAGCATCACAAACAAAAAGCAAATATTAATATAATAAAACACTGACCATTAATCAAAGGTAAACAAAGGTTGCAGATATTATGACCAAGTTGTTAAGTTAATCTTATTTCACTGGAAGTTACACAAAGATAGGACAAACTTTACATATAGATAGTGTAAGATAGTCATATAATGAAGCCAAATTTTCTATCATTAAAAAGCTCACAACTGAGGGTGGCGCTTGTGGCTCAAAGGAGTAGGCACCAGTCCCATATACCAGAGGTGGTGGGTTCAAACCCAGCCCTGGCCAAAAACTGCAAAAATGGCAAAAAAAAAAAAAAACAACTCACAATTTAATGCAAAAGTAATCTTAGTAAATGCAAAATTGGGTTCTTTTTACTCTCCTTCTCCTTCCTCATTTCATCACTGGCTGTTCCTGGTTATCCAAATTAAGTGTTAAAAAGGCTTTTTATGACCTCCAAATCAAAGGCAGCTACTGTATTTTTTTCCTACATCACCCTGCTTCAATCCTGTGCCCAGCCCTTATCACATCACCATATATTTTTCTGGGTTACTTGTTTACTGCTTGCGTTCCCCCAGTATATTGTGATCTTGAAAGCCAAAGACTCTATCTTACCACTGTATTACTAATGGCTGGTGTATAGGAGATGCTCAACAAGTATTTATTGAATAAGTATAACATTGTCTTGTATAAATCAAAAATTCTAGCGACTGTCAAATTCAACATTTTTGACATTTCTATTTCTTGTTTTATTAAAACTTGTTTCCTAGGCTCGGCGCCTGTGGCTCAATCGGCTAAGGTGCCAGCCACGTACACCTAAGGTGGCAGGTTCGAATCCCCAACCTGGGCCCACCAAACAACAATGGTGGTTGCAACCAAAAAATGGCCGGGTGTTGTGGTGGGCGCCTGTGGTCCCAGCTACTTGGGAGGCTGAGGCAGGAGCCTTGCTTGAGCCCAGGAGTTGGAGGTTGCTATGAGCTGTGATGCCATGGCACTCTACCCAGGGGGATAGCCTGAGGCTCCGTCTCAAAAAAAAAAAAAAAAAAACAACTTGTTTCCTACTACCATGTATTGCCAATATTAGCAGTTAACTTTCTTCTCAGGATCATTTGCCACAATGTAACAAAGTTCTTATTTCATAAAGGCTTACAAGATGAATTATGAATAATTATATTTTTTAACATAGTACTGCATATCTATCATTTACTGAATGCAGCTATAAATGCTGGATAACTAGAACTGATAAGCAATACCTAACCCTTAAGAATTGTCATGGCAAGGTCCCTTTTATGATGTGTTATGAATATGCTTACACATATATAACACACATTCACATACATCATCTACATAAAGAAGCAGTATCTTTTTCTTCCCCTCTCTTATCCTTTTTAACAAACTGTATTGACTTTACATTATACTATTTTAAGTATTGTTAACTTTACATTGTATGTTTAAGTTACAGGTTATCAAGGAGAATGAACATCACCCAAATACTGTGTAACCTCTTCTAGGGAAAATGTATAGATGCTCCTCAACTTACAACAGGGTTATATCTTACTAAACCCATCAGAAGTTGAAAATATCTTAACTCAAAAATGCACTTAATACACCCAACCTACTAAACATCATAGCTTCACCTACCTTTTTTTTTCTTTGAGACAGTCTCAAGCTGTCACCCTGCGTAGAGTGCTGTGGTGTCACAGCTCATAGCAACCTCCAACTCCTGCGCTTACGCAATTCTCTTGCCTCAGCTCCCCAAGTAACAGGGACTACAGGTGTACACCACAATGCCCGGCTATTTTTTGGTTATAGTTGTCACTGTTGTTTGGCAGACCTGGGCTGGATTCGAACCCACTTGCTCTGGTGTATGCGGCTGGTGCCTTAGCAACTTAAGCTACAGGCACCAAGCCAAGATTGATTTTCTTAAGGGCCTAGAATAATTTATCACAAAACAATAGCTTTGCCAATAATGTCTGTATTAATTCCAAAGGAAATTATACTACTCCCTTCCTACCTCCCAAAGGAAGGTGATTCATATAAACTGGAGATCTACGAAGTGAAATAAAGAAAAAACTATAAAATACCATGTATAATATGTAAACATTTAAAAAAAAGGGAAGAGAGGAGAACATTTATTTTAACATACAAAAGCTTTCAAAAAGAATAAATAAAAATTAAATAACAGTTGTTGCCAATAGGGAAAAAGTACAAGTGACAGAGGTAGAAGAAAAAAATTTTTCTGTTTTAAAGAATAAGACATGTATAAATAGGCTGGGGTGTAGTGGCTCGTGCCTGTAATCCTAGCACTCAGAGAGGCTGAAGCAGGAAAATCACTTAAGCTCAGGAGTTCAAGGCAAGTCTGAGAAAGAGACCCTCTATCTCTACAAAAAATAGAAAAATTGCCGGGCACGGTGGCTCACACCTATAATCCCAACACTTGGGAGGCCGAGGCAGGTGGACTGCCTGAGCTCACAGATTCAAGACCAGCCTGACTCAGAGGGAGACCTCATCTCTAAAAATAGCTGGGCACTGTGGCAGCATTCAGATGCTGAGGCAAGAGAATCACTTAAGCCCAAAAGTTAGAGGTGGCTGGGAGCTATGATGCCACAGCACTCTACCAAAGGTGACAAAGTGAGACCCTGTCTCAAAAAATAATATTAAACAATAAATAAATAAATAAAAATAGAAAAATTAGCCAGGTGTTGGGACCGGCACCTGCAGTCCCATCTAGTAGGGCAGCTGAGGCAAGAGGATCACTTGAACCTAAGAGTTTGAGGTTGCTGTGACCTAGGCTGATACCACAGCACCCTAGAGTGTGATAATAGAATAAGACTGTCTCCAAAATAAATAAATATTTTAAAAAATTAAGAAAGTATATATATATATAAATATATCATCTATTTATATGAATAATTATAATACACTGGAGGTCTGACCCACATAAATAAAGCATAATTTTTATCTCTTCTGTAACTTAAAAAAAGTTACATAATAGCTTATAACCAAAAATTCCAATAGTTCTGATGTGGAATTAATTTTTAAAATCATATAAACACCAATTTTGTCAATGATATGAATAACAAATTGTGATCCCATTTAAAGTATCTTGTATTTATAACCTCTAAGTTTTTATGGCTGAATTAATCTTTATACTTTTGTTTAACTTAACATTATCCAAAATATAATAAATATTTAATGAACCATGAAATTAAGTATGTACCTTTTGTATGAAAATAAAATGCCAACTACTTTTTACACCCATCTAATCTTCCTTTTTTCTTTTAATTCAAAAGGAGATCTACATCTCTTATCTCCATCACAAAAACACCAAGACGGTTCATTATTTTACTTACTGGTGCCATCTCCATGTTATTAATCTGGGCCTCATGAAAGCCTCCATCTGACATAATTTCTTCTTCTGTTTCTTCTTCTGCTGTAGCAACATTTCTCCGCTTAAATAACTGAAATATAAAAGACTGTTAGTAACTCCTTTTTTTAAATTTTGAATTTAATATGAGGGTATAAATGTTTAGATCAGTGGTTCTCAACCTTCCTAATGCTGTGGCCCTTTACACGAAACACAGTTCCTGTGGGTTGCGACCCATAGGTTGAGAACTACTGATTTAAGGTGATATCCATTACATCCTTGAGAGGCCTGGGAAGTACATTAATTCAAGCCATGATGGACTAAAAGTATCTTATACCGTATTTCCCTGAAAATAAGATACTCTTATATTTATTTTTTCTCAAGAAGACATACTAGGGCTTATTTTCAGGGGATGTCTTATTTTTATTAAGTATAATACAACAATCTACATTTATTTAAATACAGTTAAGTCATCTTCTTCTGGAACCTGACAGGGGGAGCCAACCTTGTTGGTGGGGCTGGCGCTAGTGATGCATGAACTCCTTTCCCCTAGCCATTTGCACGTGTGCAATAGGATGCCTGCGACTGTGGTTACCACACACGCACTCGTGGGAACAGAGAAAGGAGTTGTGGCTGATAAAAGGTATTCCAGTCTTCCTTACCACTCCATGCCAAAATGAATGGCGTGACTATGCAGATACACTGCATAGCTATGCCCATCACTAGGTCTTATTATCGGAGTAGGGCTTATATTTATCAAATGCATAGAAATCCTGCTAGGGCTTATTTTGGGGGTAGGTCTTATTTTCAGGGAAACACGGTACTCTCCCATCCTAAACAACTAAAAAGCAGACAAAATATACACAACAGTATTTTTCAACCACTGGACAACAGGAAGCACAGGGCAGTGATCTCTCAGAGAGAAAAAAACCAAGATAAGCCACATAATTGCCTCAGATTATTATCTATTTCCAGACAGCAGTGCAGGGACAGTAAAACCAGACATCCAGAGCTTAGAGGTTCTTTGAATTGAGGAAACAAAAGTTTAAAACTGAGAAATAAAGACACCTAAAATTCACAAGGCAGGCTACAACATAGAAAAATTAATAAAGCCCTACAGAAGATTCCCCACCTTGAGTCTTAACTTAGTATTGTGATCAGCACATAATCACGTTCTTCCAGAAGACAGAAGCAGAGGGAGTACTTCTTAACTCATTCTATGAAGCCAACATTAGCTTAATACCGTAACCAACTATCAAAGGCTTATTTATAAGTTCCTTTTACCCAATATATCAGGTTCAGCTATTAAGAAAAAATTACAAGGCATATTAAAAGATACAAAACACAGTTTGAAGTGGCAGTGCAAACATCAAACCCAGGTTTGGATTTTTTTTTTGGCAGTTTTTGGCCGGGGCCGGGCTTGAACCCGCCACCTCTAGTATACAGGGCCAGCTCCCTACCCCTTTGAGCCACAGGAGCCACCCCCAGCTTTGGATATTGGAATTATTAGACTGATAATTTAAAACTACAATTAACCTGTGCTAAAGGCTTAAATGGATAATGCAGATAGATAGCATAAAAGAACAGATAGGAGAGAACAATGTAAGGAGAGAGACAGAAAATTCTAAGAAAGAACCAAAAAGAAATGCAATGGATCAAAACATTAACAGAAATGAAATGCCTTTATGGGCTTATCAGTAAATTAGATACAGCTAAATAATCTCTGAGCTTGAAATCCTCTCATTAGAAAACTGCAAAACTAAAAAGTAAAAATACTAAAAAAAAAAAAAAAATTAGAAAAGAACAGAATATACAATACTATGGGACAACTACAAATGGTATAACAAACATGCAACTGAAATACCAGAAGGGAGAACAGAGAGAAATCAAAAGAAACAATTTGATATAATAATGAATGAGAATTTCTTCAAATGTCAAGACACCAAACCAAAGATCCAGGAAACTCAGAGACCACCTAGCAGGATAAAAGCCAAAAAACAAGAGGCGGGGGGGAGGGATAAAGAAAAAACACACATACAAGACCCACACTTAGGGGTATCATTTTCAAACAAAAGAAAATGAAAGGCTTGGTGCCTATGGCTCAAGCAGCTAAGACGCCAGTCATATACACCTGAGCTGGTGGGTTTGAATCCAGCCCAGGCCCACCAAACAACCGTGACGGCTGCAACCAAAAAATAGCTGGGCACTGTGGTGGGTGCCTGTAGTCCCAGCTACTTGGGAGGCGGAAACAGGAGAATCACTTGAGCCCAGGAGTTGGAGGTTGCTGTAAGCTGTGATGCCACAGCACTCTACCCAGGGTGACAGCTTGAGGCTCTGTCTTAAAAAAAAAAAAAAAAAAAGAAAGAAAATGAAAGACAAAGAAAAAACTCTCAGAAGGAAAAAAACTCCATTCCTATGAACAAAGAATTATGTCCAACTATGCAAAATCTACATAAGCCAGAAGAAAGTATTGGAGAAAAAAAAAAAATCAAACAAACCTAAAACTAAGCACACTTCAGAAGAGAAAAAGAAATAAGACTTTCTCAGAAAACCAAAAGCTATTGCCAATAGACCTGCTTTACAAGAAATGTTAGAAGTCCTTTAGAGAAAAGGAAAATGATATAGGTAAGAAACTTAGATCTCCCTAAGGGAAGGAAGAACATCAGAAAATGATTAAGTGAAAGTCAAATTAAAACTTTAGTGTTGCTATTCTTAACTGACCTAACAAGTAACACTTTGTTTAAAATGATAACAGCAAAACGCATTTGACTATGTATGCTTAGGGGTATATACCCTTATGTATGGTCACTGTATGTTTCTGTGTAAGTGAAATGAACAGCAACAATATCAGGGAAGGAAGAGAGAACAGGACTAACAAATTTTGAGGTACTCACTATACGTGAAGATGTACAGTGTTGTTTGAAAGTGGACTTAGATAAATGTACATTCCAAACTCTAGGACAAACACTAAACGAAATAAAAAAAGTAGTACAATACATATGCTAAGAAAGGAAAAAAAATGAAAGTCATATAAAATGCTCAATTAAGGCCAAGCTAGGCTCACCTCTGTAATCCTAGGGCTCTGGGAGCCCAAAGTGGGTGGACCTCTTGAGCTCAGGAGTTCCAGACCAGCCTGAGCAAGAGTGAGACCCTGTCTCTAAAAATAGCCAGGCATTGTGGCAGGCACCTGTAGTCCCAGCTACTCGGGAGGCTGAGGCAAGAGGACTGCTTGAGCCCAACAGTTTGAGGGTGCTGTGAGCTATGACACCATAGCACTCTACCAAGGGCAACAAAGAAAGACTGTCTAAAAAAAAAAACCCAACAAACAGAAATCAGTAGCAAATATGGTAAACATTAATTCAATTATATCCAATTACTCCAAATGTCAACAATATAACTGTACCAATTAAAAGAGACTGTCAGAGTGGATCAGAAAACAAGACCCAACTACACAGTGTCTACAAGAAACCCACTTTAAATATAAAGACATATAGATTAGACGTAAACAGACGAAGAAACATTAGGAGTAGCTATAATAATCTCAGACAAAGGCACTTTAAAGCAAGGAAGAGTTATCAGTGATAGAGAGCAATGTTCCATTAATGATAAAAAAAAACAATTCTCTGAAATGTAACAATCCTTAACATGTATAAGTCTAACAATAAAAATGTAAAAATATGTAGGCAAAGACTAATAGCACTGCAAGAAAAAATGATTGATTTCATGGCAGCACCCGTAGCTCAGTTGGCAGGGCGCCAGCCACATACACTAAGGGTGATGGGTTTGAACCCAGCCCAGGCCAACTAAAACAATGACAACTGCAACAACAACAACAACAAAAAATAGCTGGGCATTGTGGTGGGCGCCTGCAGTCCCAGCTACTTGGGAGGCTGAGGCAAGATAATAACTTAAGCCCCAGAGTTTGAGGTTGCTGTGACTTATGATGTCACAGCACTCTACTCAGGGAGACAGCTTGAGACTGTCTCCCCCCCTCACCCGCCTCAAAAAAAAAATTGATTTCACTATTATAGCTGGAGAATTCAACACTCCAATAAGTTATGTCCTCCAAAAAGGACATAACTGAACTGGACAGTATCATTAATAAAATGGATATAATGAACATTCATAGGCTGATTCATGTAAAAACAGCCTGATACAAATTTCTAAGCTCATACGAATATACAGCAAGACAGACCACATTCTGGGCCATAAAACTCATCCTAACAATTTTTCTTCTTTTTTAATTTGAGGGTACAAGAAACCAGGTTACACTGATTGCATCTGTTAGGTAAAATCCTTTTTACAATCGTGTCTTGCCTCCAAAAGGTGTGTTTCACACCAAGACCCCACCCCCCCTTCCTCCTTCCCTCTCTGCTCTTCCTTTCCCCCACCCCTCCCACCTTCTTTCTCTCTGCTCTCCCCTTCCCTCACCCCCACAGTGTCATTAATAATCCTAACAATTTTTAAAACAACAGAAGTAGGAAATGTCTGCTCTCAGCAACAATGAAATTAAATTACAGATCAGTAACAGAAATGTAGCTTAAAATCCCCCAATATATCATTATTAACTAGTAACAATTTTAAGAACACATGGGTCAAAGAAGAGATCCCAAGAGAAATTTTAAAAATATTTAAAACTAAGTGAAAACTTGTCAAAAATCTGCATGGAAGGGATAATGCAGTGCTTAGGGGAATATATATATTAAAAAAGACAAAAGATCTAAAATCACCTAATCAAATCACCTTACAAAACCAGAAAAAGAAGAGCAAATTCAAAGTAAGCAACAAGAACAAAAGAATAAAAATGAACATGTATCAATGAAACTGAAAATAGGAAATGAACAGAGTAAAATCAATAAAACTAAAAGCTGGTTCTTTCAAAAGATCAATTAAATCGATAAGCCTCTAGCCAGGCAAACTAATAAAAAAGACAAAAGGATACAAATTACTAGTATTGGAAATGAAAAATCCATGAACAAAAGAATGCTATGAATAACTCCATTGTCAAATGTGATAACCTAGATAAAATGAACCAATTCATTGAAAGACACAAAACTACCAAAACTCACACAATATGAAACAATTTGAATAAGCAATCTGAATAACAATCTAAATACTAGTAAAGAAATTGACCAATAACTTTTCAAAATAAAAAACATCAGCCAGATGGGTTTATTTATTTATTTTTGAGACAGAGCCTCAAGCTGTCACCCTGGGCAGAGTGCCATGGCATCACAGCTCACAGTAACCTCTAACTCCTGGGCTCAAGCAAGTCTCCTGCCTCCACCTCCCAAGTAGCTGGGACTACAGGTGCCCACCATAGCACCCGGCTATTTTTTGGCTGCAGCCATCATTGTTGTTTGGTGGGCCCCGGCTGGATTCGAACCTGCCAGCTCAGGTGTATGTGGCTAGCGCCTTAGCCGCTTGAGTCACAGGCGCCAAGCCAGCCAGAAGGGTTTAACTGGTGAGTCCTAATCAACATTTAAGGAAGAACTTATATCAATTCTCTACAATTTCTTCCAGAAGCAGAAGACATACTTTCTATTTCTATAAAATCATTCTATAAAGGTCAACATCTGACAAATACCAAAACCAGAGATATAGGCTCAGCGCCTGTGGCTCAAGTGGCTAAGGCGCCAGCCACATACACCTAAGGTGGCAGGTTCGAATCCAGCCCGTGTCTGCCAAACAACAATGACGGCTGCAACCAAAAGATAGCTGGGTGTTGTGGTGGGTGCCTGTGGTCCCAGCTACTTGGGAGTCTGAGGCAAGAGACTCACTTAAGCCCAGGAGTTAGAGGCTGCTGTAAGCTATGATGCCACAGCCCTCTACCCAGGGGCACAGCTTGAGGCTCTGTCTCAAAAAAAAAAAAAGGCCAGAGATATAAAAAGAAAAACAAAAAAAAGGAGAGAAAGGAACAAAAAAAGTTTTAAAAAAACCCTGAAGAGGTTCAGCACCCATCAGGTTTGAACTCAGCCAGGGCCAGCTAAACAATGACAACTGCAATTAAAAAAAGTGCCAGGTGTTGTGGTAGGTGCCTGTAGTCCCAGTTACTTGGGAGGCTAAGGCAAGAGAATCGCTTAAACCCAAGAGTTTGAGGTTGCTGTGCACTGTGACACCACAGCACTCTACCAAGGGTAACAAAGTGAGACTCTGTCTCCAATAAAAAAACAACAATAACAAAAAAAAGCAAAGATCTTACTACAAAGCAATCTCTCTTATGAATACAGACACAGAATCCTTAACAAAGTATTAGGAAATTAAACCCAACAATGTATAAAAAAATATATACACTATGATCAAGCAGGATTTAACATTCAAAAATAAAAATCAATTAATATAATCTATCATGTCAAATAGGCTAAAGAAGAAAAATCACATGATTATATCAACAGATACAGAAAAAGATTTTAAAAGTATAACCAAAAAATTCCCAGAACTAATAAGTAACCATAGCAAGGCTGCATGATAAAAGGTTAACAGAAAATTCACCTTGGCTCAGCACCTGTGGCTCAAGTGGCTAAGGTGCCAGCCACATACACCTCAGGTGGCGGGTTCAAATCCAGCCTGGGCCCACCAAACAACAATGATGGCTGAAACCAAAAAATAGCTGGGCGTTGTGGCGGGCACCTGTGGTCCCAGCTATTTGGGAGGCTGAGGCAAGAGACTCGCTCTTGAGCCCAGGAGTTGGAGGTTGCTGTGAGCTGTGATGCCAGAGCACTCTACTCAGGATGACAGCTTGAGACTCTGTCTCAAAAAAATAAAAAAGAAAAAGAAAAGAAAAGAAAATTCATCTTGCTTTATAGTTACTTATTAGTTCTGGGAGTTTTTTCAATCAATTCAAATTCAATCAATTTTCTATATGCAACCAAGGAACAAGTAAAATTTAAAGTTAAAAACAGTTAACATTAGCCTCAAAAAAAATGGAACATTCAGGTCTGAATATAACAAAATATATACAAGTGCTATATGAGGAAAATTACAAAACTATGATGAAAGAAATTAAAGAAGTGAAGAGGTATTATTCCATGTTCACAGACAGGAAGAGTCAATATTGTCAAGATATCCATTCTTACCAACTAGACATACAGATTCAATACAACCACAATCCCAGCAAATTATTTTGTGGATATCACAAAAATGATTCTAAATACGTAGAGGTAAAAGACCCAGAATAACCAAGTAAATATTGAAGGAAAAGAACAAAGTTAGAAGACTGACACTACCCAACCTCTAAAGTTACAGGAAGCAAGAAAGTACAGTATTAATAAAAGAAAGACTAGGTGAACAGATCAATGAAACAGGAAAGAAAGCCCAGAAATACACCTTATACATATAGTAAGATGATCCTTGACAAAAGACCTTTTCAACAAATGCTTCTGGATTTCAACAAAATACTAGCAAACAAAACTCAACAGCACCTTAAAAGCATCATTCAAGATGATCTAAGTCATGGTATGTGACATGCCTCTTGGAGGTGGGACACAGTTGTAAGAGGGACTTTACCTAACAAATGCAATCAGTGCAACCTGGTTCTCTGTACCCTCAATGAATCCCCAACAATAAAAAAACAAAAAACAAAAACAAAAAAAAACCCAAGATGATCTGAGTGAGATTTATTCCAAGGATACAAGGATGGTTCAACATATAAAAATGTATAAATATGACACACCACATTAATAGACAAAAAACATGATTATTTCAGTAAGATGCAGAAAAAGGATCAAGCAAATTTTAACATACTTTGCTGATAAAAAAGCTCAATAAATTAGGTACAGAAGGAATTTACCTCAATACATTAAAGGCCATATATGACAAATCAACATCTAACATCATACTAAACATTAAAAAGTTGAAAGCTTTTTTTCTAAAATCAAGAACAAGATACAGATGCTCCCTCCCACCAACTTCACGTAACATAGTACTGGAAGTCCTAGCCAGAGCAATTAGCTAAGAAAAAAACAACAGAAGGCAACCAAATTTAAAAGAAAGAAGTTAAAAATTATCTGATTGCAGAAGACACTATGTTATATGCAGACTCCACAAAAAACTAATGGAACTAGTAAAAATTCAGGAAAGGAACAGAATATAAAAATAAAAAATAAAAAGCACTAACTTTGCCTCCCAGACCGAGTCTCACTGGGTTGCCCTGGGGAGAGTACCATGGCATCATGATAGCTCACAGCAACCTCAAACTCCTGAGCTCAAGTGATCCTCTTGCCTCAGCTTCCTGAGTGGCTGGGACTATAGAAGCCTGCCACAATGCCTGCCTAGTTTTTCCCTTTTTAGTAGAGACAAGAATCTGGCTTTTGCTCAGGGTCTCAAATTCCTGAGCTCAGGCCATCCATATGCCTTGGCCTCCCAGAGTACTAGGATTACAGGTGTGAGCCACAGTGCCCAGCCAGCACTTCTATTACATATATGCTAGAGACAACAATACCTGAAAACAATTTTTTAAATCCCATTTATAATAGTTATGAAAATAAAATACTTAGTCATAAATTTAACCAAGAAAGTAAAAGACCTACACAATAAAAATTATAAAACACTGATGAAAGAAACTGAAGAAATAAATAGAAAGATGTTCCACGTTCATGGATTAGAAGATTGTGATGTCCATAATAAAATGTCCATACTACTTGAAGTAATCTACAGATGCAATGCAATCCCTATCAAAATTCCAATGACTTTTTTTTTTTAGAGACAGGGTCTCACTTTATCACCCTCAATAGAGTGCTGTGCCGTCACAGCTCACTACAACCTCCAACTCCTGGGCTTAGACAATTCTCTTACCTCAGCCTCCTGAGTAGCTGAGACTACAGGTGCCCACCACAACGCCTGGCTATTTTTTTGTTGCAGTTTGGCCTGGGGCCAAATTCAAACCCGCTACCCTCAGTATATGGAGCTGGTGCTCTACCCACTGAGCCACAGGCACCACCCTCCAATGGTATTTTTCACAGGAAAAAACATCCAACAATTCATATGGAGCCACAAAAGACCCCATATAGCCAAAGCAATCTTGAACAGAATAAAGCTAGAGACATTACATTTACTGACTTCAAAACATAGCTGACCCTTGAACAATGTGGTGGTTATGGGCATTAAGCTCCTGTGCAGTCAAAAATCCATGTATAACTCTTGACTCTCCCAAAACTTAACTACTAGTCGCCTACTGTTCGGTGGAGGCCTAATCGATAATAGTGACAATAGTTGATTAACACATTTTGTATGTTATATGTTATTATATACAATAAAGTAAGCTACAGAAAAGAAAATGTTATTAGGAAAATCATAAGGAAGAGAAAATATATTTACTATTCATTAAGTAGAAGTGGATCATCATAAAGGCCTTCATTCTTGTCATCTTCATGATGAGTAGGTGGGGGAAGGGGTGTTCACACTGTCTCAGCGGTGGCAAAGGTAGAAGATCTGCAAGCCTATGTTGTTCTTCAAAAGTCAACTGTACACTAAAAACTACAGTAACCAAAAGAGCAAAGTACTGGGCATAAAAACAGACACATAGACCAATGGAACAGACTATGTAGTCCAGTAGTAAATCCACACATTTATAGTCAATTGGTTTATGATAAAGGTGCTAAAAACACAAATGGAGAAAGGACAGTTTCTTCAATAAATGGTGCTGAGAAAATAAGATATCCACATGCAGAAGAATGAAACTAGGAACTTTTCTTTCTTTAAAGAGAGAGAGAGATGAGGTCTCGATTTTCCCAAGCTGGAGTGTATTGGCACAATCACAGCTTACTGAAGCATCAAACTCCTAGGCTCAAGTAATCCTCTCACTCCAGCCTCTCAATTTATTAGGACTATAGGGGCATGCCACCATGCTAGCTATAACTCTTATATAATACCTTATGTAAAAATCAACTGAATATGGATTAAACACTTAAAACATAAGACATAAAACTACTAGAATAAAATAGGGGGGAAGCTTCTTGACAGTGGCCCAGGCAATCAGTTTTTGGATGTAACTGTGAAAGCACAGGCAACAAAAGATAAAGGGATTATGACAAACTAAAAAGCACAGAAAAAGAATCAAAGGAATGAAGAGGCAATCTCCAGAAGGGGAGAAAATAACTGCAAATCATACATCAGATAAGGGGTTAATATCCAAAATATATAAGGAACTCAACTAATCAACAGTTAAGAAATAACCTGATTTTTTTTTTTTTTTGAGACAAAGCCTCAAGCTGTGGCCCTGGGTGGAGTGCCATGGCATCACAGCTCACAGCAACCTCTAACTCCTGGGCTTAAGCAACTTTCTTGCCTCAGCCTCCCAAGTAACTGGGACTACAGGTGCCCATCACAACGCCTGGCTATTTTTTGGTTGTAATTGTCATTGTTGTTTGGCAGGCTCAGGCTGGATTCAAACCCGCCAGCTCTGGTATATGTGGCTGTCATCTTAGCCACTTGTGCTACAGGCACCCAGCCAATAACCTGATTTTTAAAAAAACCACCTCATAAACATTTCTCAGGAGATGTACGGATGGCAAATAGATATATGAAAAAAATGCTCAACACTAATCACTAGAGAAATACAAATTAAAAACAATGAGATATTGCTTCACACCTGATAAAAATGACTATCATCAAAAAGACAATAAAATAGGGCCCCATATGCCGGAGGTGGCAGGTCCAAATCCAGCCACCAAAAAAAAAAAAAAAAAAAAAGAACAATAAAATAACAAGTGTTAGCAAGGACATGGAGTAAAGAGAACTCCAGCACACTGCAGGTAGGAATGTACTTTATAGTATTCCAACCATTATGAAAAACAGTACAGAGTTACCTCAAAAACCTAAAAACAGAATTACCTTATGATCCAATAATCCAACTACTGGGTATATAGCCAAAAAAAAAATGAAATCAATACATCCAACAGATATCTCCACTCTCACATTCACTGTAGATTTACAATAGCTAAGAAATGTAATCAACCCACAAGTCAAAAGATAAATGGATAAAGAAAATGTGGTATATATACACACAATGGACTAACTTTCAGTCTTTTAAAAGAAGGAAATCCTGTCATTTCCAACATGAATAAAGCTGGAGGACAGTATGTTAAAAGAAATAACCAAGGCACAGAAATATCACGTGATTTCACTTACAGACAGAATTTTAAAAAGTCAAACTCATAGATGCTGAGAGTATAATTGGAAGTTAGGGTGTGGGATATGGGATATAGGTCTGAAAAAGATGTTGGTGAAAGAATACAAAATTCCTGTTAGAAAAAAATAAGTTCAAGAGATCCACTGTACAACATGGTGACTACAGTTATTAACAGTCTACTTATATTTGAAAACTTCAAAGAGAGTAGATTTTAAGTTTTCTTGCCACAAAAATGATAAGGTATGTTAGGTAATCTGTATGTTCAATTAGTTCACATTAGCTATTCCTCAATGTATACATATTTCAAAATATCTTGTTGTATACCATAAATATACACAATTTTTATTTGTGAATTAAAATATATGTATATCACAAAAAAAAAGAAAAAGCTCTTAATGGGCGAAAACAGTGCTGAAATAGGATATAACACATACAAAAAAACAAATCTAGACACAAGCCTTGCACCCTTCATAAAAATTAACCCCAAATGGATCAGAGACCTAAATGTAAAATGCAAAACTAAAAAATTCCTGGAAACTAACACAGGGGAAGCTCTAGATGACTTTGCACTGGCAATAACATTTTAGATAGAATAACAAAAGCATGATCCATGAAAGAGATACACTAGACTTAAAGATCTGCACAGTATCTGCTAAGGAGCTGATATCCAAAATAGACAAATAACTTAAAACTTAAGGAAACCATCCAGTTAAAAAATGGGCCAAAGACTTTAATAAACCTCACCAAAGAAGACATATAGATGGCAAATAAGCATAGTATGAGAGACATTCCACATTACATGCCATTGGGAAAATGCAAACTAAATGAGATACCACTATACACCTACCAAAATGGCCAAAATCCAGAACCAGTGATAATACTAAATGCTGCCAAGGCTGTGGAGCAACAGGAACTCTAATTTGTTGTTACTGGTAATGCAAAATGGTACAGCCATTTTGGAAAACAGTTTAGCAGTTTGTTACAAAATTAAGCATACTCTCTACCATAAGATCCAGCAACTATCCTCCTTGATACTTATCCAAAAAAACCAAAAGTTTTGTTTACACAAAAAACTGCCCATAGATAGATGTATATAGCAGCTCTATCCAATAACTGCCAGAACTCAGGAGCAACCGAGAAGTCCTTCAGTAGGTAAACAGATAAACTATCATACATCTAGACCATGTCAGCATGAAGAAGAAATGAGCTATCAAGCCACAAAAAGACAACAAAATCTTAAATCCAAATCACTAAGTGAAAGAGGTCAATCTGAAAAGGCATATATATTGTATGATTCTACCTAACTCTATGACATTTTAGAAAAGTCAATACTATGGAGAGAATACAAAGATCACTAGTGGCAGGGAGTTAGGAAAAAGGAAAGAAGAAATGGTAAAGCAAGGAAATTACTTTGTGTGATACTGTAATGATGGATACAATGTCCTTATACATTTGTTCACACCCATAAAATGTACCACCAGGCATGAACTCTAATGTAAACTATGGACTTACGGTGATAATGATGTGTCAATGTCAAGTTCATTAATTATAACTGACGTTCCATTTCAGAAAGGTATCTGGACAATGGGGCAGGCTATATATGTGCAGGACAGAGGGTATATGGAAAATCTCTGTATCATCTACTCAATTTTGATGTGACCCAAAACTCCTCAAAAAAAAATTATAAAAGAAAGGGTGGGCTTGGCGCCTGTAGCTCAAGTGGCTAAGGCGCCAGCCACATATACCTAAGGTGGCGGGTTCGAATCCAGCCTGGGCCCGCCAAACAACAATGATGGCTGCAACCAAAAAAAAAAAAAAAATAGCCAGGCATTGTGGTGGGCACCTGTGGTCCCAGCTACTTGGGAGGCAGAGGCAGGAGACTAGCTTGAGCCCAGGAGTTGGAGGTTGCTGTGAGCTGTGATGCCACAGCTCTCTACCCAGGGGACAGCTTGAGGCTCTGTCTCAAAAAAAAGAAAGAAAAAAGAAAGAAATAAAGGGTGAAAACATTTTTCAGATCTACACAACAATTGAAATGGATCATCAGCAAAAGACTAACTCTGTTAGAAAATGTTAAAGGATGTTCTTTAAAGAGAAGGAAAATGTTACCACATAAAATATAGAACTATAAAAAAGGATGAAGACAACTAGACACAATAAAAATATAAAATACTTTAAAAACTTTCCACATTACAAAAAAAGGCTTCGCAAGATAGTTGACCACTGAATATCCAAAGGATAACTACAATCAAAAAGACAGACAATAATAATTGGCAAGGACGTGGAGAAACTTAACTCTCATATATTGCTGATATGAATGTAAAATGGTACTGCCTTCGTAGAAAACAAGTTGTCAGTTCCTCTCTAAGTACTACATACAGAGTTATACCCTAAGACTCTGTGTGGAGTGTGGACTGCGAACGGCAGAAGCCAAAAACAAGTTGTCAGTTCCTCTCTAAGTACGACATACAGAGTTATACCCTAAGACTCTGTGTGGAGTGTGGACTGCGAACCGCAGAAGCCGAAAACAAGTTGTCAGTTCCTCTCTAAGTACTACATACAGAGTTATACCCTAAGACTCTGTGTGGAGTGTGGACTGCGAACGGCAGAAGCCCCACAGCCCAGGAGGTGTGTTCAAAGAACAATCCCCAACTGCTCTCCTCCCTTCCTAAAAACATTAGTCCTTTCTCTATGCTCCCTCTGCCATAAGTCATGTAGCTTTTACATACTTTCTTATCTTTTACCTAAAAGCACATAGCCTTCTCTCCTTAATCTTTAACCCATATACTAAGATTCACGTCATTAAGAATATTACTTATGATAAAATTCCTTATACCTATCCAGTTACTTCCCCTCACATATTATATTTCATAATAAATATGAAAATATTCCCACTGGCTTTCCTTGCTGATTTGCAACATTGTTAATATTAGCAACCTTATTCAGGTATTATATAAGTAAAACTGCTCACACAGTTGAGGGCTGGCTGCAGTCATGAGCTATGCCAGACCTCACCATCCCATCTCTTTTTCTTTCCTATAATCTATGTCTCTTGTATTTGTCTTCTCAATTCTCTGCCATTCCCACTCTGGTTCCTTTACCTCTGTACTACTTCATGAAAACTCTGCAATTCCATTCTTAGTATACTTTTGAGTATAGTCCCAAGAGAAATAAAAACATATCCACAACTAAAACATATACACTAATGTTCAGAGCAGCATTAGTCAATGGAAAAAAGGAGAAACAATTCAAATGTCTATCAAGTGAATGAATAAACAAAAAATGGAGTAATGGTGTATCTGCACAATGGAATATCACTTGATAGGAAAAAGGAATATAGTACTGATGCATGTTTTAAAATGTTAGAATCTTGGAAACATTCCACAAAGTGAAGGAAGCCAATCACAGAAGACCACATATATCATGTGATTTCATCTATATGAAATGTTCAGGAATAGGCTAATCTATACAGACAGAAAGTAGATGAGGGTTGGGAGCTGTTAAGGGAGGAGCAGAGGAGTGACTATGAAGGGGCATAAGGTAATCAAAATGTTCAAAAATTGGTTGTAGCAACAGTTGTGTAACTGTAATTCAAGGCATTTTAAGAAATAGTGGACAATTTAAAGTAATATTAGTCGAGGATTTAATAACACATACTTAGAAGTAAAAAACATGAAATATGAAGTAGTGTAATATTAGTTGAAAGTATAGGCCCGATGGCTCACGCCTGTAATCCTAATACTCTGGGAGGCAGGTGGATTGCTTGAGCTCAGGAGTTTGAGATCAGCCTGAGCAAGAACAAGGCTCCATCTCTACTAAAAATAGAAAAACTACTCAGGCATTGTGACAGGCATAGTAGTCCCAACTATTCCAGAAGCTGAGGCAAGCAGATCTCTTCAGCCCAGAAGTTTAAGGTTGCTGTGAGCTATGATGCCATGCACTCTAGCCTGGGGCAAGAGTGAGACTCTGTCTTAAAAAAAAAAAAAAAAAAGTATACTGTGATAAGTTAAGGATGTATAAGCACCAAAAAAAGTATCTAACAAATCATATGCTGCCAACAAGAAATACAACTCACGTGTAAAGACAAAGATATGTTAAAAGTTTAAAAAGTGGGAAAAGACATACAATGCCAATGCTAGCAACAGAAAGCAGGAATGATTAATACTAAGCAAGATGATTTCACAGAAATATTATCAGAAATGAAGAAGGTAATTTCATAATGATCAAGGCATGGATTTCTTATCCAGATCCAGATAAGAAAGGAGCAAAGAATATTATTTTTACCTATAGATGACAAGGAAAAAACTCAATGGAATTTATAGAAAAGCAATGAGAATAAATGAGTTCAGCAAGATTTATGAGCTCAATACAGAAAAATAAACTATGTTTCTGTATATTAACAATAGTTGAAAGCTCAAATTCTGGACAGCGCCTGTGGCTCAGTGGGTAGGGTGCAGGCTCCATATACCGAGGGTGGCAGGTTCGAACTCGGCCTGGCCAAACTGCAACAAAAAATAGCTGGGCACCTGTAGTCCCAGCTACTCAGTAGGCTAAGGCAAGGGAATCGCCTAAGCCCAGGACTTGGAGGTTACTGTGAGCTGTGTGAAGCCACAGCACTCTATTGAGGATGATAAAAGTGAGACTCTGTCTCTACAAAAAAAAAAAAAAAACAACTCAAATTCCAAAGTATCAAAAAAAATGAAATCCTTAAGGAAAAAATCTGACAAAAGATGTACAACAGAACATCAATAGCAATATAAGCCACAATGAATGTTAAGAAGAAAGTTAGGCTCGGCGCCTGTGGCTCAAGTGGCTAAGGCGCCAGCTACATACACCTAAGGTGGCAGGTTTGAATCCAGCCCAGGCCTGCCAAACAACAATGACGGCTGCAACCAAAAAATAGCCAGGCACTGTGGCGGGTGCCTGTAGTCCCAGCTACTTGGGAGGCGGAGGCAGGAGACTCACTTGAGCCCAGGAGTTGGAGGTTGCTGTGAGCTGTGATACCACCGCACTCTACCCAGGGGGACAGCTTGAGGCTCTGTCTCAAAAAAAAAAAAAAGAAAGTTAAAAGTGGTTTACTTGGGAATAAAACCAGGAAAACTGTTGGTTTTGTTGCGTTTAGGTCAAGTAATTTATCACTATTTGGCTTTTCCCACTTTGTCCATGTATTACTCAGATAAAAACAGGTTTCTAAAAAGAAAAAAAAAAAAACAGCCCAAACATTCATGATCTGTAGACTACAGGTTGCCTGGATGTGTCAGCCAAGGTAACTGATGAGAAATATTGGCTACCACAAATTTATCAATTTGGTCAATTTGGTAAGATACTTCTTACAACTAAATATCAAGCAGGCTTCCTTTCTTCATCACTGTCGTTCTCACAAACTTTTCAGCAACTCTGTGTTACGTACTCACACTGAGTTAGGAAAAGTCTACTTAATTCAGAGTATTTTAACAATAAATATAAAATGTTCATCTTCCTGTACATGAAAAATTACAAGTACTACCTTATTCAGAATGACACCAAATAGTAAACTGTTTTGCCAAAAACAAACTAGTTTTGGTCTGTCACTGTCAACTGGACAGAGATGATTTATATAATACTGCATAAAGAACAGATGTTAAGTGCCAGTCTACTAAATGGACCTAAAAGATGCAGGTATCTTTTGTGTATTCGGCAGCCAACAACTATACTACCCTCAAACATAGCAGCTATATAGCTGGCATAAGCAAATGACTTTTGTAGATAGATGGCAAAGCAACTGTGGAAAGATAAACAGTACTTAAATGAATCTGTGTTTTTCCAATGTTTACTGTATTACAAATTAGGCATAAAACATGTACTGTTGTGACACTGGGAAGCCTGATTAGTTTTATCAGTTCTCCCCACACAAGATGGCACATAGGACAAACTTAACATTTTAAATAGAGTAATATTCCAGAAGCTTCTTAAAGCCTTGGCACAATTTTAGATCTTATACAATGAAGATGGTAAAATTCCAACCACAAATTTCATGTATGTACAACTATATTCACCAGCTGAAATACTGAGAAATACAAAGCATTTGGCTTCAGATAGATAAAGTGAGTATGAAAAATTTATTTTTAAATGAAATTTAATGATATTAGCAGTCACCAATAAGAAACAGAATAAAATGAACACCATGTTAATGACAGAGTGCCACTGCTACATCTTCAAATGGCTTTATGCCAAATATAATCCTTAAACTGATAGTTATATTCAGACCTATACACTGATTCACATGCATACATACATGTATTCATATTTATATATATGAATATAAAAACAGCAGAACCTCCAGAGCTGACCACCTGCCTACAATGACCATCTACTTTTTTTTATTAAATGTTAGGCTGATTTGGCTCGGGGCCTGTGGCTCAAGTGGCTAAGGCGCCAGCCACATACACTTAAGGTGGCAGGTTCAAATCCAGCCTAGGCCCGCCAAACAACAATGATGGCTGCAACCAAAAAAAAAAAAAAAAAAGCCAGGGACTGTGGTGGGCGCCCTGTGGTCCCAGCTACTTGGGAGGCAGAGGCAGGAGACTCGCTTGAGCCCAGGAATTGGAGTTTGCTGTGAGCTATGATGCCACACCACTCTACCCAGGGGGACAGCTTGAGCTCTGTCTCAAAATAAATAAATAAATACATAAATACATAAATAAATGTTAGGCTGATTTATAAGAGCTGCTCTGGGCAGTTACATGGTTTGTTTATAATGAAGAGTTATCTAACTCTGAACAGACTGTACATGGAATCAGAAATCATCAAAGCAAGAGAATCACAGCTGGTCTGCTGCAGCCAACACAAAAAACTATCAGAGAACAAGAGGAGAAATGTCAGGATGAAGGTGGGGCTTTTTTTTTATCATAAAAGAAAAAAATAACTCCTCAGTAATCTTAACAAAGGGAAAGAGTATTCTGGACTGTGAGAAAACAACATAATACAAAATCACAACTGTTTTTGTTACCAGCCCTGTCTCTTGTCTCCTCCAAGAGCAGAGGTGAAAGGACACAGCTGAAGCAAATATGCAATTATGTAAAATTACTTAGAAAGCTACAAATGTGGCTCAGTGGGTAGGGCACCAGCCCCATATACCAAGGGTGGCGGTATCAAACCTGGCCCTGGCCAAACTGCAACAACAAAAAAAGCTGGGCGTTGTGGCAGGAGCCTATAGTCCCAGCTACTCAGGGAGCTGAAGCAAGAGAATTGCCTAAGCCCAGAAGCTGGAGGTTACTGTGAGCTGTGACACCATTGCACTCTACTGAGGTCGACTGAGGTCGATACAGTGAGATTCTGTCTCTTAAAAAAAAAAAAAGCTAAACTTCTAGGTGGCGCCTGTGGCTCAGTGAGTAGGGCGCCAGCCCTACAGGTTCAAACCAGGCCCCGACTGAACTGCAACAAAAAAATAGCCACACATTGTGGCAGGCGCCTGTAGTCCCAGCTACTCGGGAGGCTGAGGCAAGAGAATTGCCTAAGCCCAGGAGTTGAAGATTGCTGTGAGCTATGACGCCACAGCACTGTACCAAGGGTGAGAAAGTAAGACTCTGTCTCTACGAAAAAAAGCTAAACTTCTATTTTGCTTTAAAAAGAATTTTTTTAATATATCAAAAGGCCTGCTTTAGTGACAAGCTATCACCACCAGAGAATAACCCCAATACATGTATATCCCCTCTCTGTAACATGCTGAAGTTGAGCAGCCAACTTATTACTAAATCTGTGCATGGACAAGTACATTTATCTTGTGAAACAGTCATGGCAATCAAGTGACTGCTAGTTAGCCTGCATCTACCTGTCAATTTAACAGTGCCCACTTCCTCCAGAGGGTGGACAGGACAGAGACCCTGCAGTGGTAACGAGGAATTAATCCCCAATTATCAACTTTCTAAGCACCCCTTCCCCCATCTCCCCCTCAGAAGGAGATACTTCTCTTTAAACTTACTTTACTTTGTCTTCCTGTGACTCAGATGGTTTTCACCTTTAGAAACACCAATAATCCACACACCCATATAATATTTTTGTTTTTAACATTTTAATATAAAAATACTACTCTTTTGGTCATAAAGGAGGACCAAAGCACCTCCTTTCGGTTATAAAGGAGGACCAGAACCTTTTCTTCTTTTAAGGTAGGGATATCCATCAGTTTATCCTGAGCTCATTATTGAGGGGAGGGCACTTAGCCCCAAGACAGGAAGTGTGGACTGATCCCTCCTTGATCTCCAAACTCTACTTTCTCTCCTAACTCCCACTTACAGTAGAATGTTGGTTATAATCTCTTCAACTTTTTCACCAAGGCAAGTTCTAGCCTGGAGTAAGCCAAGCCTTCCACTTTCAGCTACCCTGAAGAAAAAGTCATCCTGCTCCAACAGAATGTGCTCCACCCAGATAGCTATGCCTATTGGACAAGCACACTCCTGTAAGTAGAAGTAGTGGTTACCTCCCTCCCTGCCCACTAGTGCACTAGAAAGCTTCAGTGATAGGGAAAAAAAGGAGAGTAGGTGCAAAGAGATTAAGAACTTGACCCCTCTATCTTGGTCTTGAAAGCCTGTGGAGACCAATTTGAGGCAAACCTGTAAGCAGATAATGGACATAGTGAGCACCTAACACCCCTGGTTTGAAATGGAGCAGGAATATACTCTGATGGGGACAAACAGGCACCCCTTCAACTGGCCCTCCAATGGCTTCCCTGGGTCCCAGGGTCCTTATTACTTATAATCCACCAAAGAAAGCACAATTAACTAGGCATGAGGAATAAAAAAAGACTTTGATATTCTACCCTTTTGAATTACAACTGGGACAACTGGGAAAGGGGGGAGTTTGGAGTGAGATAGAGAACCAACCAGAAGGAGCTCAATGGCTGAAGTCTAGTCCACTTAGTTTTTGTACTGGAAGGGCTCATTGCCAGTTTCATTGAGAAGACACGTGCAGATGAGGGCTTCTGTCACTGAGAAGGGGTCGCAGTTGGCAGGATGATGGTCTTCAAAGCAGCCCTTCTCTTGGCCAACAGTCTGGGGATTATGGATGCTGGCACTATGGTTAGCTACACCAGTGGAAAAGTTGTTGATGTTCGAGGTTTCATGGAATCCAGTTAGGCGCCAGCCATTGTCCAGCCCCTCCTGGGATCATAGGCACAAATGTGGTACTGGTGCCTAGTTTCTCAATCCTCCTCAATGTACTCAGACCATTCTCCTCCGGTATGGCCTTGGTGCTGAAGTTGGTACGGCAGCCTGTACCATTTCAGTTCCCAGGAATGGGCTTAGGATCAAAGGTTGCTATCATTCCAAAAGTCTTCACACATACACAATGCAAGATGAAATGAGCCACCCAGAGATGATCTCCATGCTGATTCCTTCACAGGGTCCATTTTGGAATTCCCACTGGACAGGCATGACCTCGGCATTAGTTCCAGCAACCTTGACTCCAGCAGGCAAGCAGGCTTGGTAGTGAGCCTCCATGATATCTCTGCCATAGGCTCTATCTGCTCCCACACTACAGTAATAAGGACCCAGGGACCCAGGGAAGCCATTGGAAGGCCAATTGAAGGGGTGTCCATCTGTCCCCATCAGAGTATATTCCTGTTCCATTTCAAACCAGGGGTGCTAGGTGCTCACCATGTTCATTATCCGCTTACAGGTGTGCCTCAAATTTGTCTCCCAGGCTTTCAATTGTACTTGAAAGCTTCACAGAAGACCAGCTTGTTGGGTCCTTGTGGGAGGGGTCCTGGAATATGGCAGTAGGCACAAGATGTCACTTCAGCCTTCAGACTGTAAAGTACTAGAGCCATCAAAATTCCACTCTGGTAACTCTTCTACACACTTGGGCTGGCAGTCCAGGGTGCGAGTCTTGTAGCACAGTCCTTCTCTGGTACCAGATATACATGGCTTGGACTTTCTCACCCTGAAGCAGGGACATATATACCTGCTTGATGCCTTTAAGTGGGAACTTGCTGAGGTGGACATGGTAGAAGATGTTCTGGGTGTTGAGCAGGTGGGCAGGCAGGCAGGCCATGGGAGCAAAGTGAAGAGAGGAGAGGAGGCTGGTATGCTGCTCAAATGCCCTACTCTTCTCTCATGCTTGGCTCTCAACCACCTCAAGTTGACCTAATTTTCACAGATGGAGCACACACCTCATGTATGTATCAGGAGAGCAGTCCTACTTCTTTATATTAATCACCTCTGTATGTTGACCACTTTGTTACACTCCTACACTCCTTACCAGTTGGGTAGTCAACTTATAGAGGTCCTACTATACATAATAGGTGTACTGTAATTTCTGAGAATAAAAGAAATGAAAATTTTCTCCAGAAATAGAAGCCAATATACACATAAAAGCTCATCCAAAGAAATGGATCCATTTCCAGTAAGACAAAGAGATGAATAAAGAGGCAACAAGAAACTCATCTTTTTTTTTTAGAGACAGAACCTCAAGCTGTCCTCCTGGGTGCAGTGCCATGGCATCACAGGTCACAGGAATCTCCAACTCCTGTGCTCAAACAAGTCTCCTGCCTCCGCCTCCCAAATAGCTGGGACCACAGGCGCCCGCCACCTTAAGTGTATGCAGCTGGCGCCTTAGCCACTTGAGCCACAGGCACCGAACCAAGAAACTCATCTTTTTGTAAGTGGTGACCTTCAAAGATGATAAAACAGAATGTCAAGAACTCATAATTTGGGTGGCACCTATGGCTCAAAGGAGTAGGGCGCTGACCCCATATACCGGAGGTGGTGGGTTCAAACCCAGCCCCAGCCAAAAACTGCAAAAAAAAAAAAAAAAACCTCATAATTCAATTTGCTGTACTCAATTTAAAGCCTATTACAATAGGCTGGGCAAGATGACTCACACATGTAATCCTACCACTCTGGGAGGCCAAAGGCAGGTGGACTGCCTGAGCTCAGGAGGTTGAGACCAGCCTGAGCTAGAGCAAGACCTCGTCTCTAAAAAACAGCCAGTGTTGTGGCGGGGCCAGTAGTCCCAGCTACTCAGGAGGCTGAGGCAACAGATTGCTTGAGCCCAAGAGTTTGAGGCTGCTACAAGTTCTATGATACTATAGAACTCTACCAAAGTGAGACTGTCTCAAAAAAAAAATAATGTCTATTACAATATTATAAACTATCCTTGCCAATAATAAAGAAGACACAGTGTTCAACTTAAATATCTACAGCCTACACAAATAAAATACTGATGTAAAGTATTCTTAGATTTCACCTAACTGGATTACCTAGTGCAATGTTTCACATAATAAGAGTGACTCACCATAACTGCAAAATATTTGTGATAAATTACCTTATTTGTCAGGTTTGAAGGATCTTGACCCATTCATTTCCCTTAAGCACTTTTTTTTAAATTGTGATAATTTATTATGCCAGCAATAGAAAACGAATGCTAAAGTATTAAACATAATTGTGTTTAAAAAATAAAAAAACTTAGGTACGTTTTCACAAAAAATTTAAATTAAATAAATATACGATTAAAAATTATTTTTCACATAGCTTTTCAAAAAAGTTTTCTTCTAATATTACATGTATTGAATATTTAGTAACATCAAATTTAGCTAATGCACTTAAAAGAAAAAAATATAAATTTCAAAAAATAAACATTTAAAATGAATTATTTGAAATAAAGCTTAACTTTTTTAAGTTTTAGGAAATTTAAGCCTGATTAAGTATTTTCATGATAATTAAAGTATTTATACTTCTTTTTTTATATTAAATCATAGCTGTGTACATTAATGCTTTTTTCTTTTTTTATTGGAGACAGGGTCTCACTATGTTGCCCTCGGTTGAATGCAGTGGCATCATAGCTCATAGCAACCTCCAACTCTTGGGCTCAACTGATTATCTTGCCTCAGCTTCCCAAGTAGCTGGGACTACAGGCACCTGCCATAATAGCCGGCTATTTTGTTGTTGTTGTTGTTGCAGTTGTCACTGTTGGTTAGCTGGCCTGGGCCGTGTTCAAACCCATCAGCTTCGGTGTATGTGGCTGGAGCCATAAACACTGTACTGTGGACACTAAGCCTGTACTCAGCATTTTTAAAGGAAAACAAAGTGACAATTAAATCCCAAGTGTTCCTGTAGACATTCTCAGGTTAAAAATTATTTTAAAAAAAAAATCAATCTCCTAAGTGTCCTTATGAATAACACAGAATTATTCTAGAATAAAAAGACACATTCTCTGAATTTTTGCTTTAAAATATTAAATAAATAAATATATAGGGTGGTGCCTGTGGCTCAAAGGAGTAGGGCACCAGCCCCATATGCCGGAGGTGGTGGGTTCGAACCAGCCCCAGCCAAAAACTGCAAAAAAAAAAAAAAAAAAAAAGAAAGAAAAAAAGAAAGAAAGAAAGATACAGAAAGACAAACATGAACAAGTGCAGCAAACTGTTGACAATTACTGAACCCAAAGGATGGGTTTATGATATTTATTATCCTTTATTTTTCTGTATATAGGTACGTATATAAACTTCCAATTTTAAGTTTACAATGAACAGCAATGTTTTGTTAGTCATTTGGGAATTCACTGACCATGCATAAAAATCTTAAGAAAGTAAGTTGCAACTTTAGAAAAATAAAATATGCTAAAAACAAATAGGCCAAATTTTAAATGGTTATATTGAGAAAATGGGAACCTGAAAGGTTTCTCCATTCTTGTGTTCCACTTTTTAGTACCTTTTCTCCCCTACCCCTCAAAAGTGCTGATTTTACAGTAGAGGAAGGGGAATATACAGGTGCGCGTGCGCACACACACAAGTATATAGGGTGTCCATAAAGTTCATATGTAATTTTAAACTGTACACGAACTTTATAGACACCATGCATCTATTAAACATTGTTAAAAAAAAAAAAAAAGAAAGTAGTTTCAGGCTTAAAATAGAAAGTTAAGTTCTTCAAAAGAAATGAAGAGAAGTAAAAGACTTACCTGCTCTTCTCTTTTCTGTTTGCGTAACTGCAATCCTTCTTCCTCCCTCCTTCTGCGCATCTCATCAGGATTCAGAGATTTGTTCTTGTAACTTTTTAGGCGAAAGTTCTCTTTTCCTGGGGTAGTCATGATTTCTACAAGAATAAAAAGCAGGAAAAGAAGAGAATAGCTTAGTGTAAAAAGCTGTTATTCTAGGAACTTAGACTTTTAAATATATACATGCTCAGATTCACCCCAAAGTGAAGAAATGGTTATTTTATTTTTAAGTTTTATTAAAGTGTGCAATTCAGCAGTTTTTAGTACTTCCACAGTGTACGCTACCATCAACACAATGAATTTTAGGACATCCTGATCATCTCAAAAAGAAATCCTGGGCTCAGCGCCTGTAGCTCAACAGCTAGGGAGCTGGCCACATAAATGGGAGCTCGCAGGTTCGAATCCAGCCCAGGTCTGCCAAGCAACAATGAGAAGTACAATCAAAAAATAGCCAGGGAACAGCGCCCTGTGCCTCAGTGGGTAGGGAACCAGCCCCATATATCAAGGGAGGGGGGTTCAAACCTGGCCCTGGCCAAACTGCAACCAAAAAATAGCTGGGTGTTGTGGCGGGTGCCTATGGTCCCAGCTACTTGGGAGGCTGAAGCAAGAGAATCACCTAAGCCCAGGAGTTGGAGGTTGCTGTAAGCTGTGTGACGCCACGGCACTCTACCCAGGGCAATAAAGTGAGACTCTGTCTTTACAAAAAAGAAAAACAAACAAAAAATAGCCAGGCCATGTGGCAGGTGCCTGTAGTCCCAGCTACTTGGGAGGCTGAGGCAAGAGAATCGCTTAAGCCCAAGATTTTGAAGTTGCTGTGAGCTATGATGTCACAGTACAAACCAGGGCAACATACTGAGACTGTCTCAAAAAAGAAAGAAAAAAGAAAGAAATCCTGTATTGTTTAGCTATCATCCCTACTCTGCACATGCCCCTTCTGGACATCTCATAAGAGCAGAATCATAGGCTCGGCGCCTGTGGCTCAATCGGCTAAGGCGCCAGCCACGTACACCTAAGGTGGCAGGTTCGAATCCCTAGCCCGGGCTGCCAACCAACAATGATGGCTGCAACCAAAAAATGGCCAGGCATTGTGGCGGGCACCTGTGGTCCCAGCTACTTGGGAGGCGGAGGCAGGAGACTCGCTTGAGCCCAGGAGTTGGAGGTTGCTATGAGCTGTGATGCCATAGCACTCTACCCAGGGGGATAGCTTGAGGCTCC
>CAUYQV010031076.1:0-38777 GCA_963574575.1 Galagoides demidoff | reverse complement strand
TGGAATCAGAAAAAACCTTGAATAGCCAAGACATTACTCAGAAATAAAAACAAAGCAGGAGGAATCATGCTATCAGACATCAGACTATACTATAAATCCATAGTGATCAAAACAGCATGGTATTGGCACAAAAACAGAGAGATAGATGTATGAAACAGAATAGAGAACCAAGAGATGAACCCAGCTACTTACCATTATATGATCTTTGACAAGCCAATTAAAAACATTGAATGGGGAAAAGATTCCCTATTTAACAAATGGTGCTGGACCAAATGACTGGAGACCTGAAGAAGACTAAAACTGGACCCATACCCTGTCACCACTAACTAAGATAGACTCTCATTGGATTAAAGACTTTAATTTAAGACATGAAACTATAAAAACACTAGAAGAAAGTGTAGGGAAAACTCTTGAAGAAATTGGCCTGGGCAAATATTTCATGAGGAGGAGCCCCCAGGCAATTGAAGCAACATCAAAAATACACTACTGGACCTCCTCAAATTAAAAGCTTCTGCACAGCCAAAAGCACAGTAAGTAAAGCAAGTAGGCAGCCCTCAGAATAGGAGACGATATTTGCTGGTTATGTCTCCAACAAAGGTTTAATAACCAGAATCCACAGGGAACTCAAATGTACTAGGAAGAAGAGAACAAGTGATCCCCTCTCAGGGTGGGCAAGGGACTTGAGGAGAAACTTCTCTGAAGACAGGCACATGGCCTACAAACATATGAAAAAATGCTCATTATCTTTATTTAATCATCAGAGAAATGCAAATCAAAACTTCTTTGCGATATCATCTAACATCAGTAAAATTAGCCCATATCACAAAATCCCCAAATCACAGATGCTGGTGTGGTTGTGGAGGGAATACTTCTACACTTCTGGTCAGATTGCACAGTAATAAATTCTTTTTGGAAAGACATCTGGAGAACACCTAAAGAACTTAAAATAGACAGACCAAAAATCACACTACAATAATGATATTTGTATCAGAATGTTCATTGCAACCCAATTCATAATTGCTAGGTCATGGAAGAAGCCCAAGAGCCCATCAATCCACGAATGGATCAATAAATTGTGGTATATGTATGCCGTAGAATACTATACAGCCCTAAAGAAAGATGGAGACTTTACCTCCTTCACGTTTACATGGATGGAGCTGGAAAATATTCTTCTTAGCAAAGTATCCCAAGAATGGAAGAAAAAGCATCCAATGTACTCAGCCCTACTGTGAAACTAATTTATAGCTTTCATAGGAAAGCTATAACCCAATTTTAGCCCATGAATATGGGGAGAGGGGAGAGGAAGGGGAGGGGGGAGGATGGGTGGTGGGAGGGTGATGGGTGGGATCATGCCTATGGTTCATCCTATAAGGGCACAAGTGAATCTTTCTAAATGTAGAATATAAATGTCTTAACACAATAACTAATAAAAAGACATGAAGGCTATGTTAACCAGTTGGATGAAAGTATTTCAAATTGTATACAAAAACAGTACACTGTACCCCATGTTAGTATTAATGTACACTGCTATGATTTAATAAAAAAAAAAAGTTAAAAACTCAAAAAAAAAAAAAAGAAATAGGTGATGAATCCAGTTTGATGTTACTCCAAAACTCATGCTTAGCCACTCAGAGATAGCATCTACTTATGACTTGTAGCATCTAATTCAAGAGACTCTATGGAAAAATATCTTCTGAGAATATTAGTAGAAATTCTAATCTGTGCAGTATTAAAATTTAGGCATAACAAAATAAGTAAAATGAAACTAATTTTCAATTTATAATACCATATAATACAGAACACTGGAGCTGAACAGAGTGAGAAGGAATGAAAGCAGAAATATGAAGGAAGATTAGAAAAACGTCAGAAGTCATTGGAAAGATCCCTTTGGTGTTTTTCCTATCTATGAAATGTAAACCGATTTTTTTTCCAGCTGAATTAAAGGTGAGATCTGGGTTGCTCATGAGCATGGTTGCATTTTTCTTAGGCTCATAGCTAAAGTACAAGATTTTTATGAGAAAAAATTCACAGCAGTCTCTAGTTATTCCAGTTACTCCACATGTGAACCCCAGGAAGGAGAGGTTCACAGCCCCTTGGACAATCAGCCACCATTGTTTTCTACAAGTCCACACAGACCCTCCTGTGCTAACTTCATCAGATAGATGCCACCCTCCTTCTTCCTTTATCCTCTGTGGTCACTACCTTCTGTTTGAGAACTACTTACTGAGTAAAATCTGCCTTAGGAGCATTGGGACACTAAATGCAGTACATCTCTTGACCCACTGGTTATGTCATGTTTAAGTTTAATAAAGGAACACAAGCAGATAGCAATATCTGTGTTTCTGTATGCATTTGGACTTGCTGAAGTGACAGCGACTACAATTTTTATTTATGTATAAAATTAACAGAAAATAGGAACCCAAACATTGAAGAAGTCACAGGCACAATATTTTCTCTTTACAGCCAGGAAATTAATATACTTTAACAACTAAAAAACCCAACATGATTGAGGTTCAGAGCCTTCTCTACAAATTAGTTGACATCCCTGAGTCTCAACCTCCTTGTCGATGTAAGAGAATAATTATCTTTAAAAAATCATCACAGTAATGAAAAGAGAGAAAATACATGTATAGCCTGCAACCCATCATAACAAACCAGCTCATTGTATTCTCTACTTCTTCCTTTAAAAATATAGATCCATAGGCATGGACACTGCGGATATTTGCCAGGTGCTTGGTGTTAAGATCAGTGTAAACAGTTAAAGTCAGTGCAGCATCCTTAGCTTTTGACAAAGACATTATTTCAGATCTGATTCCCAGTGGATCAAATGAATCTTACATTCATTACAAAATGAAGTTGAAACAGTTTCCTATCAGCTTCTACTGAAAGAGGCTCAAAGTACATAATGTATGCACATTATTACTATTTTGCTATTCTTTCGCAAAGATCCATATATGAATCAAAATGACTAGTGCAGAGCAGCAACCTATACTAAGAGTTACTGTAAAGGCCACAAATAAATAAGAACTTAATTGTTCAAATATGTGTCTTTGTTAGCAAAACACTTAATGATTTTATGACAGAGAAGTCTTTATTTGAGAAGGCGAGAAGAACAGGAAGATGTTTAACCTATTTTATGATACACCTGAGTTGGACTTTTATTTTATTTTATTTTTTGCAGTTTTTGGCTGGGGCTGGGTTTGAACCCATTACCTCCAGCAAATGGGGCTGCCACCCTACTCCTTTGAGCCACAGGCACAGCCTGAGTTGGACTTTTAACCAAGACTCTAGTTGGTAGAATATTAGCTCTCCTAAGTGGTTCTAATTAATTTTAGTTAAGTTATATTGAAATAAAAATGGCCTACTATTTCTAGCCTCTGGGCCAAATTCAGCCTGGAGATTTGTTTTATTCAGGCAACACCAGGTTTTAATGGTTGGAAAATGGATGTAGCCTTTGAATAGATGTCCACTCCTAGCTGTTCAGAGTTGCCACCTTTCTACACCTGGGCTAATACCTGTCTTACACATAGATGGCTTCTGACTTCACTCATTTATGTCAATTGCCTGGTCTTAGTAGGTGTTGGAATTTGAGGTTTCTGACTCAGAGAAAAGAGAAAATTAAAAAAAAAACCTGGTATTTATTTTTGCATGATCCTGTTATTATAGAGTGAAAAAAGAGTACCATTTTTATTATTAATACATGCTATAAATGCTGGTACTGAATTTTTGGCTTTAAAAAAAGTTCTGCCACTAAACTAAACTAAAAGACCACTAGGTCTTACAAAAACTTTTCAAATGCTTTAAGCAGTCAAAATTAGAGTAAAAGGCCATTGGATTTTCAAATAGAGAGGGAGGATTTTTGTCACAGTGATGAAGGAGGAAAGTCAAGCCCCCCTGGCAGGTAGAGGAGGTTCCTCTCCCGGCCAGTGGGATTTAGTGCCTGCTACAGTGCATCTCCTTATTAGCACATGCATGGAAACACTTTTTGTTGAAGCTACTTGACAACACTTAGTGTTTATTGTTTACTTGTCATTCTGGGAAACCACACACAGACTGTTTAGGTTACACCTAATGACAGTTTTTATTCATTTTATGGTTTAACATTTCTTTTATTTAGCTTTTGTTATGGCTTAACAAGTCCTTTCATTTACTGGAATAGTAGACAAGTTTGAAATGTGAGTGCACCCGTAAGACAAACACACATCATTACCTTTCCCTCTCCTGGTGTGCAGCCCTTTGTGAAATCTGCCAAGGAATGGTAGATGCTGATGCTTTGGGAATGGGGGAGAGAAGAAAGATGGTATAAGAATACTCAGGGATTTCATGGGTATTTCTTAGAGCAGGCTTCTCCTGGTGTGTGGAGGGGCCTTGGGATAGAGAAACTAGGTGGTCTGCAAAGTTACAGGGCAATAATGAGATCTAATCAAGAGTATTTCTAAGAATACTATAGAGTCCCTGGGGGAAAGCTGAGCACGTAACTCCCTTTCCTGCCTAGCCCTCTGGTGAGGGAAATTTTGCTAATATGTGATCAGAAAACTATCTCCCATGGAAGATCTGAGCACACGCTTCACATTCCATCGTTCAAATTAGCTGAAATTGGAAGGTAAAGGAAAGAATGTTTTATTTGGGATTTGTTAGTACTTTATGTGACAAATAATTAATATTGACTGTACCTGGCTTATTTCTGCCTTCATATCACAAGAGGACCAGCAAAATTGGGAAGTTTTTGTGTGACTGCCCCCAAGGAATTTTTAAGTTCTTTCAGAATGTTGGCTCTTTTGTTCTCTTTTCGAACTCATGGCTTTTAGAATCCATGCTGAAAGCCTTTACATATGAGAATGGATATGAGCCAAGGGGCCACACACTTAGTGTCCAAAGGAGATATGAGATTCTAAAAGGGACTATGTGATAACCAAGTAGAATAAAGGAAATATTGACATCGTGGCTGTTGGACTGGGGAAATCTGCAGAGGAAATGGACATGGAGGTTCAATAGGAGCGTTGTGAAGTCAGGAAAAACACAAGGAGGAAACCCTCAGCCATCCCTGTTCTAAGAGTGATGCCAGAGGATTTCATCCAAAGCAAATTCAAACTACAACCTGGTTAAAAACCAATATTCCAAACCATGAATTTTATTTGTGTATTGCAACTTTGAGGGAACCATGGGAACAAATTTGCCACATTTCATGAGTCTTTCAGTTGTGTGTCCTATTATTTTTCAGTCTAGTTACGTTTTTCCTCATATTTTTGTTTTGTGTGTTTGATTTATTTTTCTAACTAATTTTCAGGTCACCTAGACTTGTCGAGATATTTAACTGTCTTCATTTTTTTTTTTTTACAAAATTACAAGTTGGTTGCAAATGAATGTGTCCAAATATGAGTTTACATGCTTACAACTTTTCACACCTATGGGTGCTCTTATTAGATTAAACATTATTTCCTTTTTTTTTTTTTTTGAGACAGAGTCTCACTATGTCACCCTCGGTAGAGTGCAGTGGCATCACAGCTCACAGCAACCTCAAACTCTTGGTCTTAAGAGATTCTCTTGCCTCAGCCTCCCAAGTAGCTGGGACTACAGGCACCTGTCACAATGCCTGGCTATTTTCTCATTATTGTCATTCTCGTTGTTTAGCAGGCCCAGGCAGGGCTCCAACCCACAGGCCCCGTGCATGTGGCCAGCACCCTAATCACTGCGCTATGGGTGCCAAGCCTATTATTTCCTTTTAAAATTTATTTTATTTTATTTTATTTTGAGACATGGTTTCTCTCTGTGACCTGGACTAGAGTACAGTGCATCACTGTAGCTCACAGCAACCTCAAACTCCTGAGCTCAAGTTATTCCTCTGCCTCAGCCTCCTGAGTAGTTAGGAATACAGGCATGAGCCACCAAGCCCAGCTAATCTATATATCTATATCTATATCTATATCTATATCTATATCTATATATTTTTTTTTTTTTGCAGTTTTTGGCCATGGCCAGATTTGAACCCACTGCTTCTGGTATATGGGGTCAGCGCCCCACTCCTTTGAGCCACAGGTGCCACCCAAATTTTTATATTTTTTGTCAGGATGGGGTCTCTCTCTTGCTCAGGCTGATCTTGAAGTCTTGGCCTGAAGTGATTTCACACCAACCCCAGACTCTCAAAGTCTTAGGATTATAGGCATGAGTTACTATGCCCGGACAAATATTATTTCTAATATGGTCAATAAGCTTCCTGTTATAGGATGAGTGAATCACAATTATGAGCTGCTAGTGGTGAATGTTGCTAGTGAAAGAGGAGCTGATGGGGGATTGAGAAGGGCAAGACAAAGAAAATGTTCCCTTCATGGGTCAAAGAAACAGGGAAGCTGTGGTAAGAGAGGTCCAGGAGGCTTACAAAGAGCCAACAGGTGTATCCACATTTAAAAAAAAGAAAAAGAAAAGAAAGAATTGGCTTCCAACATGTGTCTGACCCACCAAGTGGGAAGCTAGAACACTGCCCTACCAATTACCAGCCAAATCAAAGCCACTCCATTCAACCTCTTGACTTTTTTTCTTGCCACTACCTGTGACCCAGATTGGACAATGGAGGCCACTAATGAAGTGAGGAGGTGAGTGGTGAAGGCAGGTGGCTTGCCAATTACAGGCTGAAGAGCAGGAAAGGGCTTCCACTAGAACAAAGATTGAAGGATTGCTTGATATCTTGAACTTTTAAGATTTTACATTTCTGAAGGGAGACTATGTTTTATAACTTAAAATTACAACAGGCTTTCTGATTATCTGAGTGTGAGCAGAGGTATCAAAAGTCTTTCTGGAGTTTTCACACAGTGGCATGGAGGAAATTTTTCCCTTGCTAAATAATATGTAAATAGAAAACAACATAAAATTACATTTAATCATATTCCATGTGTGTTTAATATATTAGTTACAAAAGTAATTAAAAGAAAATCTCCTCGAACTGGCCTACATATAAGAATTTATTGGTATACGTAACTGGACTGTCCAGATGTTAGGCTGGCATCAGAGAAGGCTTGAATGTTCAACCCCTTTGTTGGCTCCTGTGTGGTTCTAAGATGGTTGCTCAAAGAACCCAAAGCTACATGCCTTCTCTTTCTTGGCTAATTGGAAAGAGAGTTTCTTTGTACTGAATTAGTGGACAAAAATCCTGAGATTCACTCTCCTTCAAACTACCTTTGTATCCAGGGACAAAGACATGTCAGGACCTTTGCTTAGTTCACAGGCCGGAGGGTAAGATCATCTTCCCTGGAACAGGCAGGCCCTTAAATGGAAATCAGTCATTGGCAAGGGGGAGATGATTAATGGATTCTAGAGCTATAACCAAAAATACCTATAAAATCTTTAGTCTTCATAGGAACCTTGTGAATGAGGTATTATTATCCCATTTTTCACATGGTAAAGTCTTCCCAAGGACAAAGCAATTTGAGACTCAAAACCAGGTCATTCTAACTTTGAGCCTCAAAGCCTTACTGTATTTCCCACGTAGCACAAATTAAATACACATGAGGGTATCTGATCTATATCAGGAAAGGATTTTAGGCTTTTTCTTCCATAAATTTAGGTTGGGAAAGAACCTTGTGAGAAGCTTATTAATTCTGAAGTGATAAATGACTCCTAAAACCTGAAAATATTATCAACCACGGATAAGAAGAGTTATATTTTGGAAACCTTAGCAGGGTTCCTTCATTCTTGTTTATAGAAATCTCTGAAGAAATATGAAGTTGGACAATGAAGTTTGTGAACTCATCCTAGAAAAAGTGCTCCATACCTCATTGCTGAATGTCACTATGGTCACCTCTGAAGCACCCCCCTTGGGAAACTATGCACTGATGCTAGTTTGACAGTGAAGCTGGTGAACTTGTCTTAGAAAAAGTGCTTGGAAGGGTTGACATGGCCCTGGCATGGGTGTGTAGCTTCCCAAGGGGAGTACTCCAAAGAGGACCATTGTAACATTCAGGAGCGAGGTATATAGCACTTTTTCTAGGATGAGTTCATGAACTTAATTGTCTGATGTTGTATGTATGTACCTTGAGAAAAAAGTGCCTGTTGATTTTAGAATTTTCTCATTATCCCAGATGCCACATTTAACACTTGTGCTTTAAAAAAAATTTTTTTTAGTTTAGTTTATATTGCATATGGCAAGGTAGAAAGCTTCAGATGTCAAAGAATAGGGAGTAAGAATCCTAACTGCCAAATTCAAGAGCTGTTAGTATTATGAATGGAAGCTATTATCTGAAAAAATATTGCTGCAGGAGGTTTAGGCTGGGATGTTAAAACAAATCATTGTCCTGGGTATTGAAGTTAAATAAGGGGGCATGATAATGAAGTTTCACTGTCTTGAATCTGTGGGAAATAGATATTTCAGGGCTATGAGCTCACATGCATTAAATGCTGTAGGACTGTACCTTGATGAATCTCCTTTGGGGGAAAGGTAACTGAGCAAATTATGCTCATAGTACATTGGCTTATCTTATAACCCACTTCTTATTTTAGAAATGTTTAATATTATTAATTTACCTAAATACCATGGGACACAGATGCTCAGAGATTTGCTAATTGCCCAAAGAGTTATATTCTAAAACTGGAAACCCCAGGTGGTCCCACCTCAATTCTGAATGGCAAGAGAGGAGTCTCACTGCTGGTACCCTTCCGTTATCCAGCAGAGCTCAGAAAAGCTGAACCGCTTGGTCACTTTTTTCCCAGCCAGCTCTCGCCTCACTTCTTCAGGAATCATGTCGGACAAGATTCAAATTGAGTGTTGGAACAAAGACAGCAGGGGCTTTAGAAAAATCAAGATTGATCCTTTTATATTTAACAACCTCCTTTTCACAGCTAAGTTTCTGAATTGACACTTAAATAAGTCAGGGGAGAGACTATAAAATAAATAGAATTCTAAGGATTATTTGAATCAATTTTTTTTTTCACGAGGAGCCCCATTGCTTACTTCTTTAACTTCCCTCTCTTCCTAATAAGGATGAAAAGAAAATAAGAAGCATGATGGTATTCTAACATTTATACGTCCACTTTCTAAATGTTATTTTAAGTACTGTTAATGTAAATCTGGGAAACTAATGAAGTAATAGATTTTAAATTCTGTGGAAAATACACACTTTTTCCTGCTTCTGCAGGCAGGTTGCCATCATCCTGAAATGTCAAGGTGTTAGGAAACTCAAAGTCTTTAGGGCCTTTAGAACTAATATCCTTTTAGGGACACAGACATATTTACTGAAATACATCACACAGAAAATAAAGTTCTTTGTCTTTCTTTACACCCTGGAGTGTGACAAATTTTGTGGGCTGTGGAATAAGCCAGAGGATTTAGTCAGTACCAGATGTCATTGGAATTTTAGGAGTCTGTCTTTTGGCCTTTAGAATGACCATTTGTTTTTGTAAAGTACATGATGTAAACTCCTCTGAAATGTTATTAATACCTTTTAACCATTTCCTATAATTATTTCAATAACTTAAAGGAAAATCCTGCTTTAAAATATCGCTTTTCTCATGAGAAACCATTTATAGCTGATGGGTAACTCAACAGGAAGTCAAGAGGGCAATCACCAGGAGGAATGAGACAGGCAAGTTTCTAACCCATAAAAGGATTTCTTGGGAGCTAAACTCAGCAGTAAAAGAATACATACAGGATTAGTCATACCGGATTGGATGCTTCAGTCCTACCACTCTCTCTTCTTAGGAGAAATGCCTTGCATTCTATAGAAAAATAGGAAAGCCTCAAGATATAACTCAGGATATATTGTACCAGTTGTTTTCTTAAAAGGAGAGGATTGAAAAATTTTCAAGTGGGAATATGGTAGTAGAGGCAAATAAAAAACATTGTGCACTGAATCATAAACTCCTTATAATTGGTTAATAATTAGTTTTTATGACTGTGTATATTAAGGCAAGCAAATGCTTAAGTCCTCAATTATATTTAGATATAAGAATTATCACTTTGTTTTCGTTCCATGATCTTAGAAAATATTTCAATGAAAAAAATTTCTCCATTTTCATCATCTACTGTAAAATATAAAATGCAAAGCTCTAGAAAGTAGAGTCTTCTCTTTAAAGGCAATGTTAGCTCCGGCAGAACTAGGAACTAGGCTGGGTTGGAGCTGCTGTGATTTTGTCTTCTCTCTGTTTCAGAGGTCTCCACAAGGTCCGCTGGATTGTACACTGACCCTGGGAAGAGCCTCATAAAAGCTATCATTGGCTTTAGTTTTTAAAAGGACTCTGCTTACACTGATGTGGAAATCAATACAGTTTCCTTCTAGTTATTTTTCAGTTTGCAAAATTCTGGATAAGTTCATCAAAGAGGAACCTGTGTCTTTTAGGTTTTGTTCCTCAGTCCCCTGCTGCGCTGAGAACCTACGCCTGCCTGCCACTGGTCTGTTGGGCAGATCAGCGCTGCTTATACGGCAGAAGCTTCTATTGCATTTCCTTTGATCTTCTTCTAAATCCTAAGGTCATTTTTTAAAAATCAGAGCTAACATATGCTTTGCAAAAATTATTTGCCTTGATTTTTATAGTCACTCAGCTTAGTTTCCAAACCAAACATATTTCTCAACTGCATTCTAATTTTTCTGGTCCTTACCATTTTCATTTTTTACCACACACATTCATGCAAAATGTGACAATGCAACATTCTTTTAATAAAACGATCTCCATAAAAATGTTTGCTACAAATCACTGCCTCTGAGTAAAGACAATTTTATAGATATTCTGATTTTAAAGTGGATTGAACAACAAATTGGAGATTCACTGTTGTCTAAAAACTTTGGTCACCTAAGTACCCTTCTCTCTAACATTATTCTCTCTGGAAAATACTTCTTCATCTTCTCTTTGCCCCAAATGCACTAAGCAGAGTCAAAGGTATCCTCCACTGCCTGACCTCAGTTCCTCACTATGATTTTGCTGTGTGAAATCTCACTGCATATTCAATATGCTTATTCTTTAAAATGGCCTAAGATATCAAGAATTTGCTTTCCGCAATGTTTCCAGTTATTTTGACTTATTTAGGCAATTAATCTTTATTTTTTCTTCAATATCACATATGTAATAGAAGTTTTTAGTTTGTTTTTTAAAAACCCTATAATTCATTGAGCTTTCTACTTTACTTGCCAAGCTCATATTTTTGGAGAGAGGTCAAAGTGGAAAGAAGAATTAGAGTTGCAACCAGTCCTCACCAAAGACAAAAGTCCCATGCTAATTCACAGTCCAGAGTCTTACAGTTGACAGAGGCATTGGAAATAGAGGTACCTTAGTAACGATAGGCCCCTTGGGACAAATCCTGATAAGTGATGTATGAGGAAGACAAAGAAATGCACAGAAGTCAAAAGTCTAAGTTTGAGAATCTTCAAGCCATGAGAAGTTGCAGAAACCTTCCAGAGTCCTATGAGACTCAAAAAGTTTTCACCCATGAGACTTCCAAGAAAGTCTGATATAATTTTGAACTTTTTATGAGAATATAATTAATTGTTGACCAATTATGATCCAAAACTTCTTTTGGAGATGCTTAAGAGATTCAGATAGGAAATTAATTTATAAACTCTACTCCCAAATGGAGCCACCATCATTGCTCCCTCCCTGGTGTTTTGGATTAGGGAACATATGAAAATCAAGGGCTGATGCTGCCACAATGTTGCCAGGGCCAGGAGCACGGTCATAACCGGAGACACAAGCAAGAGAAAGTGGCAGTCTCAGTTCCACATTGCCACCATTAGAGATTTATTTCTCTCAGACATGAAGACATTTTTTCAAATTATAGAATCACAGAGGTGAAAGGAACCACAGAAAAGAGCATGGTGCCATTTTTTTTTCTAAATTGTTTGGGATTCACTGAGGGTACAAAAAATTAGGTTACACTGCTTGCAGTTGTTAGATTAAGTCTCTCTTATAATTTTGTCCCACCCCCAAGAAGTGTACCATATACTGTGACCCCCACCCCCTTCCTTCTTCCCTCTCTCCACTCACCCCTTCACCCACCCACCCCCACCATGTACTAAGTCATTAATTGTCCTCATATCAAAATTGAATACATAGGATTCATGCTTCTCCATTCTTGTGATGCTTTACTAAGAATAATGTGTTCCACTTTCATCAAGGTTAATACAAAAGCTGTAAAGTCTCCATCTTTTTTAATGGCTGAGTAGTATTCCATGGTATACATGTACCACAGCTTGTTAATCCATTCCTGGTTTGGTGGACATTTACGCTTATGTCCACATTTTGGCTATTGTAAATTGAGCTGTGATAAACAGTTTCGTGAAGCTCAATTATGGTAAAAGGATTTTTTTTTTCTACTGGATAGGTGCCCAGTAATGGGATTGCAGGATCAAATGGGGGAGGTCTAGCTTGAGTTCTTTGAGGGTTCTCCATACTTCCTTCCAAAAAGGTTGCATTAGTTTGCTGTCCTACCATCAGTGTAAAAGTATTCCTTTCTCTCCACAACCACACCAGCATCTGTAACTTTGAGATTTTGTGATGTGGGCCATTCTCACTGGAGTTGGGTGATACTCAGGGTGGTTTTGAGTCACATTTCTCTGATGATCAGGGAAGATGAGCATTTTTTCAAGTGTTTGTTAACCATTTGTTTGTCTACATCAAAAAAGGTTCTGTTCATACCTGTTGCCCAAAGGTAGAAGGGATTTTTTATTCTTTTTCTGTTGATTAATTTGAGTTCTCTGTAGATTTTAGTTACCAACCCTTTGTCAGATTGATACCCTGTAAATATCTTTTCCCATTCTGAAGGTTATCTTTTTGCTTCACCGGTGTCCTTAGCTGTGCAGAAGCTTTTCAGATTATATAAGTCCCATTTGTTAATTTTTGTTGTGGTTGTGATGGCCACTGAAGTCTTTGTCATAAAATCTTTCCCTAGTCCAACATCATCAAGAGTTTTCTCCACATTTTCTTCTAAGATTTTAATAATTTTATGTCTTAGATTTAAGTCTTTTATACATCTTGAGTCAGTTTTTGTAAGGGGTGAAAGGTGTGGGTCCAGTTTCAGTCTTTCACATGTGGTTATCCCGTTCTCATAGCACCATTTTGAGGCATAGGGATTCTCTTCCCCAAAGTATTCTTCTGTTTGGTTTATTAAAGATCAGATGGCAAGTAGAGACAGGTTTCATCTCTTGATTTTCTATTCTGTTCCATATGTCTAGGTCTCTATTTTTGTGCCAATACCATGCTGTTTTGATCATTGTGGACTTATAATATAGCCTGAAGTCTGGTAGGGTGGTGCCTCTGACTTTGTTTTTATTACTAAGGATAGTCTTGGCTATATGGTTTTGTTTCCAGTTCCATACAAAATGAAGTACAACTTTTTCCAGTTCTTCAAAATATAATGTTGGTATATTAATGGGGATTGTATTGAATCTGTAGATTGCTTTGGATAGAACAGACATTTTGACAATGTTGATTCTTCCCAGCCAAGAGCATGGTCTATTCTTCCATTTGTTAGTGTCTTCTGCAGTTTCTTTTCTTAGAGTTTCATAATTCTCTTTGAAAAGATCTTTCACTTCTTTTGTTAGGTATATTCCTACATATTTCATTTTCTTTGAAGCTGAATCATGTCTTTGATTTGCTTCTCAACTTGGCTGTTGTTGGACTTCCTCTGCCCTCATTTGGATGCCCTTTATATCCTTCTCTTGCCTGATTGCATTGGCTAGAACTTCTAGCACAATGTTAAAAAATAGTGGCAATAGTGAACAACCTTGTCTGGTTCCATTCTAAGTGGAAACGATTTCAGTTTTACTCCATTCAGTATGATGTTAGATGTGGATTTGTCATAGATTGCTTCAGTCAGCTTAAGAAATGTGCCATCTATGCCTGTTTTCTAAAGTGTTCTTGTTAGAAAAGGATGTTGAAGTTTGTCAAAAGCTTTTCCTGCATCTATTGAAAGGAGCATACGGTCTTTGTTTTTGCTTCTATTGAAATTATATATTACTTTTATGTATTTGCATATGTTAAACCCACCTTGCAAACCTTGGATGAAGCCTGCTTGTTTGTGATGTATAATTTTTTTTTTAGTAGCTGCAATCTATTAGCTAAGATTTTGTTGAGTATTTTTACATTGATATTCATTAGTGAAACTGGCCTGTAGTTCTCCTTTTTTGTTGGGTCCTTTCCTGGTTTTGGTTTTTGGAATAGGTTCTACAGTACTGGTACAAGCTCATCTTTGAAAGTGTGACAGAATTCTGATGTGAAGCCTACATCCAAAAATCAGCAAGAGAGCACATCAATAACCTAATGAATTATCTTAAAGAAATGGAAAAGGAAGAGTAATCCATTCCCAAATGTAGCAGAAGAAATCACCAAAATTAAATCAGAAATAAATGAAACTGAAAATAAAAGAATCATTCAGAAAATTAATGAAACAAAAAGTTGGTTCTTTGAAAAGATAAATAAAATTGATAATCCATTGGCCAGATTAACCAGAAATTAAAAAGTAATGCATTTAATAACCTCAATCAGAAATGAAAAGGGTGAAATAACAACTGATACCACATTATGCCCAGAAATTTGACAATGTGGAGGAAATGGACCAATATCTTGAATCACACTATCTTCCTAGACTTAACCAGGAAGAAATAGTTCTCTTGAACAGACCAATATCAAGCAGTGAGGTTGCAGAATTCAAAATAATGATATTAAAGAAGCTCATTGAAATATGAGAGACCACAGATAAACAATATAAAGAAATCAGAAAAACAACAAACAATTTGAATGAAAAAATTCAATAAGGAGTTATTAAATGATAGACCTGGAATACAAACCCAGGCAATCTGGTTGCAGAGCTTGTTTGCTCAATGTACTTATTATGCTGAGCTTTGTGCTGATTTGTAAAATTTACTTTACAAATAGCCCTGCACGACTATTTTAAAGGGAAAAATACCCTCAGGTAGGTTTTTTGTTGCAGATTTATTTTTGTTTTGCCTGGGATGTCCTGACTTCTGATTTTACAATGCTCTCTATGTAAAATTGACATCTATTAGGAATGTAGTGTTGGTACACACCCTTTCTAGATTTTGAGATAAATTGTAACACAATCACTATATTTTTTCACAGAGATGACAATGACAAAGTAAACTTTTGACAAAGAACACAAACAGAAAATAACAGAAATAAACAATAGTAAACTTGACCATTAGGAATAATCAGTAAAGTACACGGGAAAAAGAGATTTAAAATATTTTCCACTTGTACATAAGATAGAAATGAGGATATTATTCATGCTTATCTTATTTATGCTATTTATACTCTTTTTTTTTTTTTTTTGGCAATAGAGTCTCACTATATCACCCTTGGTAGAATGCTGTGGCATCACAGTTCACAGCAGCCTCAAACTCTTGGGTTTAAGTGATTCTCTTGCTCAGATTCCCAAGTAGCAGGGACCACAAGCACCTGCCACAACGCCCAGCTGTTTTTGTGGCAGTTGTCATTGTTATTTAGCTGTCCAGGGCCGGGTTTGAACCTGCCAGCCTCATTGTATGTGGCTGGCACTGTAACCACTGTGCTACAGGCACGGAGCCTATGCTATTTATACTCTTATAAAATTCTCCCCTTAACTTGGTAGATATTAGATATATCCTCTGGTCTCATGTTCTTGAGATCATGAAATTCAAGTACTTCCTACTAAATTGAGAACAATGATTCAAGAAGTATCTTGAGCGGAGCAGCATAAACTTAAATACCAGTTCATCAGAAAAAAAATTATTATAGGTATTGCTTACATTAAGTTATATATAAGTAAAAAATACTGTTTATTTTATATATATAAAATACTGTTGATATGAACATATATATACTTGTGTTTAGTGGTAGATGTTTCCCTTTTCTTTCAGGTTTCCCTTTGCAACTCTGTTTCCTAAAAGTACTGAGTTTACATTAGAACGGCATTTACATAATTTGTCATCAGTCCCACCCTCCTGAGCACACCATCCGTGCAGTCAGTGGCCATGCTAGACTTCAGAGCTGTGTGAGATTATCTGTTAGCTCCTGTCTTACAAGCTTAATAGGGAGCCATAATCTACATTCAAAAGTACAAATTATTATAACACTAAATATATGCTGGGTTTCAAATAAATGAAGCTTACAATGAGAGCTATGAAAACTAAGGGAGAGACCTATTGCTGAGAGCCGAAGTGTGGCAATTAGGCGTTGGGGTGTGATGGTAGGAGCAGAGATGGGAAGGGCAGGATCTAGATCCCTGACTGTTAGAGTCTTCCTAACTGTATGAATGTTTTCCCCAGGAGAATATTGCCTGAATTTTAAACATCCTCTTGAATCCAATATTTTGGAGAGATCTTCAAGTTGACACAGTTAAATTATATTTTTGTGCCAAATCTGGCATTATCACAGTTGAAATTAAAGTATTTCATTTTAAAAGAAGATTTTATTTTTGGTTGTGATGTGGGAGCAGCTTATTACAGGTTGTTCTTTGCAACATGGCACAGGCAGAACGAAGTGAAAGCTGCAGTGTCTAATGAAGCAAACGATCCTTCATTGGTGGTGCTGTAAGAGATGTGTAGCAAACTGGAGTGCACTTTTCCAAGTTGAGGTAAGAGATTGAGAGTTAATTAAAACATTGGGAAACGTGGTTTGGTTTTGAAATGGAATGGCGAAACAGCGCCCAATAGTGATAATAATACGAATATGTTGGACACATAATATGTCATGTACTACATGCGATCATACATCAGCCCTTCAGTATCACTTTTCATACGGCTTTGGTGGGAGTGAGGGTAAGGGAGTTAGAGGAAGGACCTGGTTTACGAACAGCTGCTCAGATGAAATAAAAGAATTTATTCTTTTATAATCATAAAAAATATGAAAATAAAATGATTGGTTAATGCTGCTATCATATCATCTCAGAAAATTGCATATGATAATTAAATGTTATATTCCTACGAAAAAAAGAAACCAAACGATCATAAATAAATAGAAATTTGTTTGTACCTAATGGGTGAGTTTTCACCAACTTTTAGGAACTTGGGTTCCTTTTGTCTGCAAATTTGAAATTAGACTTGTTGGCTCATAAGCAGTCTTGCTTGTGGAAAAGAACCAGATTTTAGGAAAAGCGGCTTTCTTCGAGTTAGAGAAGCCAAATGGTCATCCCAGAGCCATTTTCAATTAGAAACATGGTAGAAGGTGTGTTTGTCTAAATGGACATGAGGTAGCACTCCAGGTTTCTCACGGCTGTGCATAGTACACGGACAATCCAGAAATACCAAGAAGCTTTGGTGAGAGAAGAGATGGCATGGCTGAGATGATTGCTGAGCCAGCAGAGTCCTGAGGCTTAGAAGAAAACTTCATGATGTTTTAGGCATTTGAGAATAAAAGCAAATGAATAGGACTGTGAACATTAGCCATGGAAGCTGATAGGTCACATGCCTCAGCAAAAAGGGCCCTACAAACTAGAGCAGATTAGCCTGGATCAGCCACCTTTCCACTGCATCTTTCCAAGATCCAGAGCATACAACACCAGAGAGTGTGAATGCAAATTCATTACTTTGTTCTCCTTTCCCAACCTCTGCAAAGTAATATAATCCACCTACCCTACCCCTTGTCCTATTATCGTGGGATAATTCAGGACAAGAAAAGAACTTTGAAAAACCTCATGTATCCAGAATAGACCATTTTGACATGAAAGATAATATTAAACTGGAAGACAGTAAGAGATACTATTTGTTATACATATAACAGAAGTACGTGACAAATGGTAGTAACAGGGTGGGTGTTCAACAAGTAAGATTAACTCATTTATAGAAAATGATCATACATTTCAAAAATAAGCTAGTCATTTGGGTTAATAGGCATCTTTTTAAGATATAAAATAAAAAACTTAATTTTCTTTGCTCATGTGAACAACGTACTGAAATAGCTACTAGGTAAAAGCCACTGATCAAAAAGGAAAAGTAAAAACACTAGGAAACGCAGGCAAGATCGTCCCCTGGGTCACTGATGAAGAAGACTCCTTCACCCTAGACTGAAAATTGGCTGCAGAGACTAATAGTCCAGGCTATAACTAATATTTCCCCCTGCTCAAAACTACACAAAATTAAGTTAAGAGAATTTACAACTTCAAAAATTTAACATAAGCCTAAGCAGCTTCCCATATTTTTCTCCACTTTCAAATTCCATCAAGAAAGACCCTTGCTCACAAGGGCAGACTACTACAGCTGCAGTTGCTCCAAGGGCAATAGTAAGTCAGCCCCAAATCACTAACTAGTTGTCTGCCTTTTGCCTGTCACTTCCCAGCTCCATTTTGTTCTGGCAAAAGTAGGAAGGGGAAGAGTAAAGCAATAAATGCAACTTTTAAAAATTGCAAATTGATACAGAAAAGGCATTTGACAAAATTCAGCATCTTTTCCTGACAAGAACACTTAACAAAATAGGCATAGGTGGAACATTTCTTAAACTGATAGAGGCCATCTACAGCAAACCCACAGCCAATATTTTACTGACTGAAGTAAAACTGAAAATATTTCCTCTTAGAACTGGAACTAGACAAGGATGCCCACTATCACCACTGCTATTCAACATAGTGCTAGAAGTCCTAGCACTGCAATCAGTCAAGAGAAAGAGATCAAGGGTATTCAGTGGAAACAAAGGAGGTCAAATACTTGTTCTAAATGGATGACATGATCTTATACCTGGAAAACACCAGAGACTCAACTACAAAGCTCTTAGAAGTGATCAAGAAATACAGTAATGTCTCAGGAGACAAAATTGATGTCCACAAATTGGTCGCCTTCATATACCAATAACAGTCAAGCTGTGAATCAAATCAAAGACACAATACCCTTCACAGTAGCTCCAAAGAAAATGAAATACCTAGAAATATATAACAAAGGATTTGAAGGATTTCTATAAAAAGAGCTATGAAACTCTGAGAAAAGAAATAGCAGAAAATGTTAACAAATGGAAGAACACATCATTTCTGGAAGAATCAAAATTGTTACAATGTCTACACTCATTGCAATCTACAGATTTAATGCAATCCCCATCAAAACATCAATGTCATATTTTGAAGAACTTGAAAAATAGTACTTCGTTTCATATGGAACCAGGAAAAAACCCTAAAAACCCCAATACAAGTTCAAGAAATAAAAACAAATCTAGAGGCATCACGTTACCAGACTTTAGTTTATAGTACAAGTCCATAGTGATCAAAACAGCATGGTACTGGGAAAAAAAATAGAGATATACATTTATGGAATAGAATAGAGAATCTGGAGATAAATCCAGCCATATCACCATCTGGTTTTTGATAAGCCAAACAAAAGTATGCTCTGGGAAAAAGAATCTTTATTTAATAAATGGTGCTGGGAGAACTGGTTAGCCCCAGGCAGAGGATTGAAACTGGATCTGCTCTTCTCACTACTGACAAAAATTGACTCTTGCTGGATAAAGGATTTAAATTTAACATAGAAAATAATAAAAAATTTGTAGAAGAAAATGTGGGGGAAAACTGTTGACAAAATTGGCCTGGGAAAAGATGTTATGAAGAAGCCCCCTTTGGCAATTGCAGCAACAACAAAATAAATAGGACATGATCAAGCTAAAAGCTTCTGCACAACTAAAGCAAACAGCCTTCAGCATGGAAGAAGATATTTGTATGCTATGAATCTGACAAAGGGCTGATAACTAGAATCTACAGAAAACAAGGAAAGAGCAAACCACCCCATTTATAAGTGGATAAGACACTTGGACAGAAACTTCTCTGAAGATGATAGATGAATGGCTATCAAACTCATGAAAAAATGTTCATTGTCCCTAATCATCTGAGATAATCACCTAACTCCAGTAAGGTTAGCTCTCATCACAAAGTCCCAAATCTGCAGATGCTGGTGTGGATAGGGAGAGAAGAGAACACACTGGTGGGACTGCAAAATAACACTACCTCTATGGAAAGGAGTATGGAGAATCCTCAAAGAACTAAAAGTTGACCTTCTATTTGATCCGGCAATACCATACTCTAGGTATCTACCCAGAAGAAAAAAAATGATTTTACCACAGGACATTTACACTAGAATGTTTATTGCCAAGACATGAAAGCAAGCCAAGTGCCCATCAGCACACGAATGGTTTAACAAACCAGTTTGTTAATCCACATGTACACATACTCTGTGATGTTTACCACGGAGTACAATTCAGCCCTAAGATAAGATGGAGACTTCACAACTTTTGTGTTTACCTGGATGGAGTTGAAGCATATTTCTTCTTAGCAAAGTATCACAGGAATGGAAAAAAGAGTATCCAATGTAGTCAATACTAACATGAAACCAATATATAAACAACTACACATTCACACGAAAGAAAAACGCAAGTATAGCCTAATGAGAGAGAGGGGAGAGAAGGGCAGGTGGAGGGGGAAAGAGGGAGAGTGACTGGTGGGACCTCTCCTACTGTGCACAATGTGAGGGTGTTCAGCATGCCCCCTGTGACAAGGGCTCAACTATAACTTGAACTTTACCTTAGAAATCACAATGTAACCTAAACATTTGTACTCTAATATTAATCTGAAATTTTAAAAAAACCATAAAAATAATTATATTCATCTGCCTTTATTCTGTTTGTTTTCAAATAGCCTTAGAGGAAAAACTCAGAAGAAGGTCAAGACACTTTAATTTGGGCTTTGAAATTCAAATCCAAAGCAGAGAACTTTATAGACATAGGTTATCAAGTTGCTGACTTAGTATGCCAGGGTAGAATCAGGGGAAAGTCCCTTAGATAAGTCCTTCACAAACAAAATATCTCTGATCATCCATTTAACAAATAAGAGATACATTGGGGTTAATAAATCCCTGTTTATAATTGAGGATATTTTAAAGGGGATTACAGCTATTTATAGCCTAGTGTAAGCAAAAAATATGAATCTGATGATTTTCTGGTAATACCTAGCTATGCCACACTGGTATAATAGGGAATTTTGGTTGGGTTGAGAGAGATTGGAATAATTGAGTAAATGTAGTTGGGTGGAGAATAAGGGAGCAGGGATGGATAACACAAGGCCACTGACCAAATAGATCCACTTATCAACAGGGAAAGTCATAAATAGGAGAGTTTTCAAGAAGGTAGAAGTGGTTATCCAAGGTCATCCGGGGACATGTCTTTCTGGGCCACAGGAAATCACAGGAAACCTACTGTAGAGTTAATCTAAAATGATAAAGATTGTCTGGGCCAGGTTCTTTCTCAATTTCCCTATAATTTTAGAATTATAGGAGTAGGTGGATAACCTCCATTATCATCTTTCTATAATGAGAAATCATGATCTTCTTTAATTTCTAGAGCAACAATGATGTGAGATCATTGATTATTCTCCCCAAAGGTGATTCTCCCCATAGGCGCTCCCATTAGGCAAAGGTGTAGGACTGGATTGATGCTTGTTTCTGTAACATAAGAAGGAATTAAGAGAAGACTTTAAGGCAAATTTCAAAATCATGTGTGAGTAGTTTTAACTGAATCTGGATGGCAATGACTGAACAAGCAAGGTTTCTTTAGAGTACATAAATCTATATAAAGGTAATAATTTCAGGGTCTTTGTCTTCTGTGTTGGGTTGTGCTTTATTTTAGGGCAACATGCCCAATTTGAAACAAATAAACAAAAAATACAATTAAAAAAAATAGGCGCTCTGCAATAAAATAGGGTTCTCAGAAAATAGGAGCAAATATATTTCATTCATTTATTCACCTATTCATTCATTTATTGAAATAACCATCTTGAAATGATCCTAGTTCACAACCAAATCAGCTGAAAATTATCAAGACTAATTTAGCTCCAATTGCCTCCTGAGCACAGTATTAAAATGCACAGTTACAGTCAGTGTATTGGTATGTGTTTTGGCATTGTCACTTCTTTTTTTACTATCTTCTTATGTCCTGATTGCCTGCCAGCTCTGGAGAATACCAGGAAAGGTCAACACTAACTTTGGGATGGCAGTGATGTCAGAATTGTGTGTACACGTGTGTGTGCCCGTGTGTATTTTGTATGTGCCCTTTAGATGGAAAATAGAATTACAACACCTCTGTGTTCAGGTGAAGAGTCTCATGACTCAACAGTCTGTATCTAAATCAGTCCCCAAAGACACAGGGCTCCTGAAAATCCTGGAAATCTCCGTTTAATACTTACTTACCTCTGACCTCCTGCTTAGGTTCCTATATACAGCCCTCTTCTGTCTCAGAAACTAATCATTTGCCATTATAATTCAGAAATCCTTAGGTCCCCAAACTAACCTGAGATTTCAGCTATTCAGCAAAATTTTTATTTGCAAAGCACATGCCTGCTAGCCTGTGTGATTGCAGTTGCTATTCACATAAATGTTGGCAACATTTCATTGTGGGGGTCAATTATGGTCATTTACTATGATGACATAATAACAACTGCAAAAATGTGAAAGCTAAAGTGGGGTTATTATTACTGTTTGTAAAGTCTATGTCCCAGATGTTCCTGCCAGGAGAGAGAAAAGCTGGAGCGCAGAGATAGCTGACAACAGTGCTAACCATTCAAATCACCACGAGATTGAACAATTTGCAAGACAGGGATGTAAGAAGAGGCTAAAGCCAGTATTCGGGTTGTACCGCCTGCCTCACCTTGAAGTGCAAAGCTTTTCCATCTTGGCATGTCATCCAGAAACACTCCTGCACCCTAACCCCAGGATGAAAGGAAAAGAAGAAATACGGGCCGTGCGTTTGCCCAGAGAGATGGGCCAACAGCCAATGTCATTCTCTGATATATAGCTGAAGAGGAATTTATTTCCAACTAGTAGAGGATTGGGGGGCTCATAAAACTGTATAGCTTCAACCCAATGAAATAAGGTTAGTAAAATACATAAACTCTGATACAGCACTGTGAAGTATGCCTCTAGTCACTTGCAATTCACCAATGGCCTCGTGATAGATATTCTCAGCACCTGGCTGTTCCTTGTCAGCTGTGACCAGTGCGTGCCTTTCAGGGAAGTTTGCACTCCTTCCTTCCCTCCCCCGTGTGCCTGGGCAGAGGTCTAGTGCTAGGTTGGCAGTGGGCTTGCTGATTGCACAGATGCTTAACAGATCCTACAGCAGATCTCCTGAGTGGTAACAGGGATAGCAAGCACCAGCATGAGACAGAAGCACAGGACTTGTCAAATAAAAAATACAGCAGCAGTTGAATAGATGAAAAAGTAATAAAAAAAAAAAATCCTGCTGTAAAAAAAAAAAAAATTCAACTCTGATGATGCCTTTTTTTTTTTTTTAATGGAGGGAAAAAAAAATCACAGTAGGCAGAAACTCCATTTTTTTACACTTGGTACTTCTGTCAGTGTGATGTTGAACGAGTGCCATTAATCAAGAGCGCTGTTATTCATTAGGCACAGTGATGTACTTGAATTGTTACTTCAGTATCATTGTTCAAAGCCTCTGGAACAGCTTTAAATATGAAGGAAAAAATTTATAGCTATAGTTTACAGTTAGGACTGCAAAAGAACTTTCCTACTATTAACCAAATGTTAAACATGGTAATAATAGTAATAATACCTTCTATTTATACAGTGACTGTCTTCCAAGAAACTCAAAGTATTCAACAAATAGTACACAGCATATTCACTGTCAACAACATCCTTTTGAAGAAAGCTAGAGGGAGGTATTATTATCCTCCTTGCCGTCAGGCCGATAATGTATCTCTGTGCTTACAGTTATCTCTGATGCAGGGGAGGTGGCAGACAGGAAAGGGGGAGGAGGAAACGGTGCGTGTGTGGTGGCTGTGGGAGCCGACGCAAGAGTTCTGTGTATCTTTGGAAGAACTAAGCCAAAATGAAGCTTCTTGCTGTGTAGTGGTTGAGATGGATTTGGATAAATGTGATGGTTAAACTTGCCTCTCTGGGCATCAGAAATTAATTATGGCATATGCTAATGAGAATGCACATGCTGAGGAAATGAACTTGATGTACTCTGCCTGCTGGGAAGAGGAAGGGTCCTCATGCTTTCTGGTGGCTTCTCTGACACCGTAAAGCTGAGACGCTCCTGCTGCTTCTCCTGCAACTGGTTCCTGGCCCTGCCAACTTACTCACAGCTGAATGGACCAGAATTTGGCCAATCAAATCCCTTCTCCTGGGCACGTAGAAATGGATTGTGGGGAATCCAGAGAGTCTAATTTCTGGATGGGAAAGTGATGTAAAGCCAGGCCTGCAATGACTCTGTTTGACTGATAGAAAAAAGAAACCACAGAGGAAGAGGAGGGAGAGCTTGGTTCCTGGTGATGCTGTTCCTATTCTAGTCAGGGCCATTTCAGGCTCTGTGGCCTGTCCCTGATTCTGTCCAGTAAATATCCATCCAGCTGAAGTATTTTTCTTTTATTCCTAAACAAACATGTCTTTAAGTAAGGTAGGAATTACCCCAGGATAACAGAGCTTGGAAGTCTTTGTAACAGTACCAGACGTCAAACACAGAAAACCCCTTCAGTATATTTTATTTGGAGGGTCTACATACCTAATAGCTCCTGTGGGGAGTTAAACTCAGAAGAGACAATTTAGTGATGCTTACAACTGAGCTCTGAAAAGGGTAACATTCTGTGTTTTCTGTTTTATTTGTCCACTTCCCTTTCTCTAAATCTGATCATATTTTGCTTATTTAATTATATACTCTGTGAATCAGTGGGTTTTTTAAAAGCAATAATTTAAAAAAGCTTAGAGAAGATTGACCTATCTTTGTGAATCACTCCAGTCCAATAAAACAAACAACAAAATCTCAACATTTGCCACTTTGACCCAGACTTTCCAGTCTGAGGTGACCAGCAGGAGTATGGAGAATTGTTAAGAGAAGTGCTCAAATATTTCATGCCAAAATTCTTGCTCTCCTGCCACAAAAAAAAGAAGCCACATTCTAGTACTATTCCTCTGCACATCTCCTTTTATTCCCAATGCATTCTTGTATTCACATTTATATAAAAGAATTGAAAAAATGGGCATAAACAAAGCTGAAAAACTTTAGGGCTTATTCAATAAATACGCAGTAATGGGCCGTCTGAGGGTTTCTCCAGGAGAGTGGACCTACCAAATCAATGACCTCGGAGGTTTTCTTAGAGGCTACTGAAGGTAGTTTAAGGACTCTGAAGTTTGACAGACCTTCCCAACTTTTAAAAAGAATGGCTTTAGGTAGGTTATTTATGATTTATGATACTGTCTCCTTGTCTTCGTTACTTATAAAATGGAGTTAACAGTGGCTACTCTGCTGGCTGCTGTGACAATAAAATGAAATGTTTATACAACATAAGGCATTTTGATGCAGAAAGGAGAGTTCTACATATTTTGGGAAGTGTTCATTATGATCAAACCTTTACAGTATGACTCAGATACCCTAGTGAGTATTTGCTGATATAGAAATTCAGCATACATTTTCCCTAGATGTTTTTTAATATTTTAAATATAATCATTAAGGCTTGAAATGAAATGAAATTTCCCAATGAAATTAGATGATCCTGTACATTTTGTTACTAAAATAACAGAAGGGTCTCATAAGGTGGCTTCAACCTGAAGTCCCTCAGCATGAAATTGATGATGCTAACGACAGTATGACCTAAAAGGTGGTGGAGAGACTCCTCTGCACATTGTCATTTTGGAAAGCTTCACCTGCTGCACAGTTAAAATCATACCTGAGGATGAAAGGGGGCTGTTGCCATCTCGGAGCAGGGCACTGTACTCTGAAGTAGTGTTTGCAGATGGTGTGTGCTAACACCAAAGCTTCCCACTGGTCTCCTAAAGGACTAAAACTGCAGCATTAGAAAGGCTCTTGTCCTTGGTGCTGCAAGGCTCTCACTCAAAAGACCTGACACACTACAAGATGGAACTTTCTTATGTTAGAAATGACATAATTCTTTAACAAAAATTTGAACTTATTTGTAGTCGAAAAAAGTTAACTGGCCAGGCATCGTGGCTCATCCCTGTAATCCTAGCACTCTGGGAGGCTGAGGCAAGTGGATTGCTTGAGCTTATGAGTTCGAGGCCAGCCTGAGCAAAAAGCAAGGCCCTGTCTCTACTGAAAATAGAAAAACTGAGGCAAGAGGATAGCTTGAGCCAAAGAATTGGAGGTTGCTGTGAGCTCTGACACCATAGCATTCTACCCAGCTTGAGACTCTGTCTCAACAAACAAACAAAACGAACAAAAAAGTTAACTGTGTCCTTGAATTTATAGCCCCGTTTCCCAAGGAGAGCCTGATAAAGCCATCTCTTTAGGAGTACTGATGGAATTTTGTTACTTCTGTCATTCATTTTGTCTAATCATTCATTCAATAAATATTTTTTAAACTCTACTGTTTCGGGTGGTAGTGCTGTGATGCTGAGCAAGGCTGACTTGGTACTGTCCTGCTAGCACTGGGAATGTCCCTGTTCCTGTCACTGGAGCCTCTGGTCTCTGATCTCACTAACCATCTGCAGTTGTGACCACTGAACTTTAATTTTCCTTGTGATCCTGGGGGTGGATGAAACTTCTTCTTAAGAGTCATAGTCAAACTGTATATGGAAGCAACATACTGTATCCTATGATAGAAATTAATGTACCCAATTATGATCTAATAAAAAAAAGGAAGAAAAAAAAAGAGTCATAGTATTTAGGATAAATTCTAAACTCATGAGCAAGGTGTGCAAGACTATTTACAATTGGCCACAAAGCTCACATCTTGAAACTTGCTACTTGTCCACATTATTTGAACTAAACTCTGCACTTCCTCCTAGTCTGTCTGGAGGAAGACTTCCTCCTTGCACTCTGTCTTTTGTCTCCCCTCCCTGTTTCTCCTTTTCTTAGCTGTCTATGTCCTGTGTATGATGTCACCGCTATCTCCAGTTTCCTTTAGGGCGTCATATGACATACAAAGTGTATCTTATATTGATTCACTGTGCTTGTGAATGGATTGCCTTGGGTTGAAAAGACCTCTAAGAAGTCACAAGGAAATCACCCAAAGTGAGGGACAGCAGGAAGACTCTGATGATGTCAGCCTTGTCTTCCAGAGCCAAAGTAGGGGCCTGATCAGCAGGGAGGGTGGCCCAGTTCTCCAGAACCAGTTGTTAGGCATTTACTACTAGACCATTGCTCTATCCCCAGACAAAGTCTTGTAAACCAAAATCAGTGAGCTCAGCTGTAGGTTAGAGAGCAAAAGCCGTGAAATTCTTGTGAAAATCTGAGCTCCTCTCCTGCTGTCATGGAATTGAAAACCTCCTTCTATGACCAGATATGACTGGAAAAATGAGGGAGGAGAAGAAGAAACAGTGTTCATACTGAAAAGACTGATTACATTATATTGACAAGGAATTTTTAAAAACAATTTCGTACTGAATGAAAAGGGAAGCACCAGAACATGACAGATCAGTGAAAGGCAGTAATGTGTGTACGTGAGCGTGTACAGAGTAGCCTTTCTGAATGTGTAAATTTTGGCTCTGCTATACGTCTCCGCCTATACTACTAATTTGGATTTCACCTATGCTCTGAAGTATTATCATACACTTATTCTCCAAAATAGATTTAAACTCTATTTTGTCAAAGATTGTGTTTTGTCTCTTGGCATCCTCAGACCCTAAGCTCAGCTATATGTGTGCCATTATCACAGTGACTGAAGGTTTATGACACACTGATTCTGTGAGAATGGAGAAGGCACTGGCATGACTGTATTTGCTTTTCTGAATTGAGAAAGTTTTCTTGAGAGGGATGAGCCTTGAATAAAAGGAATGAAGATGAAAAATCAGGCTATCCATGATAGATTGCTAGGGAATAAGAAGCTCAACATCAGTGCAAGAAGCAATGGCCAAGGGACTGTTTCCAAGATCAAAGAAGATAGGTCTGTAGCAAAAGATAATGACACTGGGAGATATATGATGGTCACTGTCGTGACACTGAAAGTCATGCAGTGTGACCTGGGGACATAGAGGCTTTTTGGCTTAAGAATGACCAGTGGGACAAAGAACAGGAGTATATACTTAGTAAAAGCATTTGGGATGATTAAAAAGAAGAGAAAAAAGAAGTGAGGGCCGTCTGAAAGAAAAGGGAAGTGTTTCTCTTTTTTAATGTGTCAGGGAATTGCTCTTGCATAGTGAGAACTGAAAAAAATGCTTGTCCCATGTATGAATAAATGAGTTTACATAGGATCTGAATCTGTACATTTCTTTCTTTCTTTATTTTTATTGTTGGGGATTCATTGAAAGCGCAAGAAACCAGGCTACACTGATTGCATTTGTTAGATAAAGTTCCTCTTATACTTGTGTCCTGCCCCCAAAAGGTATGGTGTCACACACTGTGAATATGTATTTAAATAACTTAAAATACAGATAAAAACCCATTTTACAGATTAAAAGAGTTAATTATATAACAAAGTATGAACAAAAATGAAACACAAAAAGATTTATGAACATGTTTATATTATAAAGTATTGCCTATCAAAGTTATGTCTACTTCTCTATCAAATATCCATCACCTATCACTGAAGTGCTAGTTTCAGCATAATTAACTGATGATCATAACTATTATTAGTGTTTTTCATTGAATGGCTATTGAAGTTCAACATATACTAAGTGCTACAGAAGACATCAAATAAGACATTGTTCTTTCTCTGTGGGTTCAATAACATAACTTGGAGGGACCACCTGTTCTTTTTTTAAAAAACTTAATGTGTGTTCCTGGCTCATCAAGCATTTTAATATCCCAAAGGCCAAAGATGCACTGCACATTTATATTCAGGTTCTGATATTTATATATTGTAATGTGCTGGAATCCATATTACTTTCAGTAACACCGTCTAGTTCTAAAGGGCAAAGTACACAGAATTCCAAATAAGTTCATCTGTATTTTTCTTCTTCTTCCCTAAAGGAAGGAGTGGAAAATTGTCAATATTCTTAAGAGTTTTAGAACAAGGGACAATGGAATGTCCTTTTTTAAAATTCATTGCTGCTTTTACTAACTACTTGATATTAAGGACTCTTATTTTCATTATTTCTATAATTATTTCTTAATTTGAAATGAATCTTCCTTTTACTCTAATCAACAGCAACTGTGATCATTAGGGACTGATTAGAAGTGATGTAGAATCTCTATTTTCTTCATCACTTTTATAGAATCATAGGATCTTGGAATTAGGAAGAATCCTAACAATTATTTATTCCAATAGTTACCATGGACTGTCTACAGACTTGTTTTCACGAAAGACCAAAAACACAGGGAGATTACAAATAAAAAATTCCCGAGACTCAGCTATCTTTAAAGTAACTGAATCAGAATCTTCAGGGTAGCGTCCAGACATCTATGACAAAAGGGATTCTGATGAGAAGCCAGACTGGGAAACTTAATGATGTAATTGACTTTTTCACCGTCAGAGCAAGTGACTCTCAGGTAACTAACTGCCTTATATGTGGTTTATGTGGGTAGATATGTCAGAGTTGGAAATACAATCTGAATTTAATTTTTCTTAGTCTAGTGCTCTTTTTGATATACCACATTATTTCACATCAGAAATAATTTCTTATTAGTGAGATAGTTTTTAGTTCTGGGCATTCTGTGGAAATGTCAGTTCAAATCTATTAAAATCTATAATAGAATTCTCCTCAAAGCCAGTTTATAAATTGTGTGAAAAAACCATACATTTTGACCCAAGTGGCTTACCTAGATTGATCGCTCATCTATTCTGACAAGTTTGACTCTGGTTTTATTGCAATGTTAATCCCTCATCAAAGGATCACCAGTGTCTTCAAATAAAAGATATTTATGAGTGCATTCTACATATTCTGAGTAGCCCCAAAGCAATAGTACATCATTGGAATTAATAACTAGCCTCTGTGAAATACTTATTTTTGAATAAAATGGGCAATAAAAACACTGAATTCTGCCAAAGATGATTTAAACAATCCTATTCATATCCTTTGGATTATTTCACTTTATTAAACAACACTGTGATGAACATCCCCCTACATATATCTATACTAACTGCATAGAGTTAGTAAAATTGAAATGTTTGTACCTACTAGTTGCTACAAGAAACTGAGAAAACTGAAGATGTAGTCATATCACCCTATTTCTTGACAGATCAGGAGAATAAATATCATTAAGATGTCAATAAGCTCAAATTGATTTATAGGGTCAATACCATCTCAGTCAAATTCCAGTAGTTTTCTTTTCTTTCTAAGAAAAATACAGAGATGATTTTAAAATGTATGTTGAAATCCAAGGGAACTTACTATTTATATAAAGCTATAGTAATGAAGACAATGTATTATTAATATAAGGATTGACATATAAATCCATGAAATGAAATAGGATATCCAGAAATAGACTCAGACAATAGTTGTTAATGGATTTTCCACAAGGTGCTCAAGTGTGTTGGTGGTATAGAGGTGAGCATGGCTGCCTTCCACAAGGGTGCTTAAGTATTTCAACATGGAAAAGGTGCTCAGCGAATGGTCCTGGATTAATTAGACATCACATGCAATATACTACCTCAAATGTTAATTTCTGACACATAGATCAGATAACAGAAAGATAAAACTATAGCTCTCTAGAAGAAAATGTGAGAGGACATCTTTGAAACTGGGCTAGCTAATGGTTTCTTGTCTGTGAGGAAAGCATGAACCATAACAGAAATAAATTTTTTAATTTGTTTCTTATCATCACTAAATTTCTGATTTTCAAAATACACTTGTCTTTTGATTTTTTAAAAGAGGCGAGGGAGAAGTTCTATGGACAACAAAAATGTTGTATATTTTAATTCTGATAGTAGCTGCTTGACTTATATATATATAAAAAGAAAGGACTACTTACAAACTAGAAGAAAGTATCTGTAAAATACATGTGTAATCTGTATAAAGAACAAATTTGAATGTACACTTCAATAACACTCAACTTTGATTCAATCTGTACAAAAACAAAATATATAAACAAAACATACATACCCACTAATATTCTGAAATCTAAAAAAAATATATAAGTAACACCTAAAAAAAAAAAAGCTGTTGGATGGCCAACAACAGCAGGAAAAGAGTCTCAGTTCAATTAGTCATCAAAGAAAAATGAATTAAAAACCATGAGATGCTCAATATGCCCACTACAATAGCTAAAATTAGACATACTAATAATGCAGAATGTTGATGAAGATACAGATTAACTGGAACTCTCATACATTACTGTTGGGAATGTAAAACACTACAGAAACTTTGAAAAATATTTCTTCATTGAGTTATTTTGTTTTAGAGATAGAGTTTCACTCTGTCCCCAAGGCTGGAATGCAGTGGTGTAATCATAGATCACTGCAGCCTCAAATTCTTGGGCTCAAGGGATCCTCCTGTCTCAGCCTCCCAAGTAGCTGGGACTAAAAGCATATGCTAAAACACATGACCAAAAATAAGTTCTTCAATTTGTTTTTCTTTTAAATTACAAAGTATCATAGGGATACAAACATTTTTGGTTATATGGATCACTTCTATAATGCTTTAGTCTTGACCATTAGTGTACCTGTCATCCAGACAGTGTTCATTGTACCCTTTAAGCATCCCCAATGATTTGATTTACATTGAGTTTTATTTCTCTTTATGTACATATATGCACATTGGATAGTTCCATTTTAATAGTGAGTACAGGTGTTTGCCTTTTCATTCTTTAGGATAATGGTCACTTCATTTAGGAGTCCAGTCATTTAGGTCTCCAGTTCCACCCAAATTGTTGTAAAAGGCATCCTTCTTTGTGTATAAATAGTATTCCATAGTATACATATATTATATTTTGTTGATCCACTCATGAATTGACGGACACTTGGGTTGATTCCACATCTTTGCAATTGTGAATTGTGCTGCAATAAACATTCAAGTGCAGGGTTCTTTTTCATAAAATGGCTTCTTTTCCTTTGGGTAAATATCCAGTAGTGGGATTGTTGGGGCAAACAGTAGGCCTACTTTTAGTTCTTTGAGGTATCTCCATTCTGTTTTCCATAGAAGTTGTACTAATTTACAGTCTCACGAACAGTGTATAAGTATTTCTTTCTCTCTGTGTCCATGCCAGAATCTATAGTTTTGGGGCTTTTTAATAAAAGCCATTCTAGGAGCTTTAGTTTGCATTTCCCTGATGATGAGTGATGTTGAGCATTTTTTTCATATGTTTATTGGCCATTTGAATGGCCAGTTTCTATCTTCTTTTAAGAATCTCTGAGCATGTCTTTTCCCCACTTTTTAATGGGATTGTTTTTTTTCTTGCTGATATGCTTGAGTTCATTGTAGATTCTGGCTAATAGCCCTTTATTGGATATATAGCTTGCAAATATTTTCTTCCATTCTGCAGGTTGTCTATTCCTTGGTTGTGCTAAAGCTTTTTAATTTAATCAAGTCCCATTTTTAAATTTTTATTTTTGCTATAATTTCCATTGGGGTCTACTCCATAAATTCTTTGCCTAAACTAATATCTAGAAGAGGTTTTACAACATTTTTCTCCTGGAATTCTATTGGTCTCGTGCTTTACATCTGAGTCTTTTATCCATCTTGAATTAATTTTGTGAGTGATGAGAGGAATGGGTCCTGTTTCATTCTTTTGTGTGTAGCTATCCAATTTTCCCAGCACCATTTAATGAATTGGGATTCTTTTCCCCAGTGTATATTGTTGCCTGCTTTTTAAAAGATCATTTTGTTGCATGTGGATGGTTTTATGTTAGAGTTTTGTGTTTGGTTGCATTGGTCTATGTCTCTCTCTCTCTGTGCCAATACTATGCAATTTGTTACTATAGCCTAGTAGTATATTTTGAAGTCTGGTATTTTGATGCCTCGAAATTATCTTGGCCATTCAGACTACTTTCTGTTTCTAAATGAAGAATAGAATATTGCTATTTCTAGATCTGTGAAATCTGACTTTGACATTTGGTGGATATATCACTGGGTAAATCACTTTGGGTAGCATGGACATTTTAACATGTTGATTCTACCAATCCATGAGCATGATATGTTTTTCCATTTGTTTGTGTCACCCACAATTTCTAACTCGGAGTTTTGTAGTACTTTGTGATGATCTTTCACCTCCTTAAGTATATTCATAGGTATTTTATCTTCTTTGTAATTATTGTGGATGGTAGTGAGTATTTGTTTTGACTCTCAGTTGGACTATTACCGGTGTGTAGAAATGCTACTGGTTTAGATACATTGATTTTGTAACCTGAGAATTTGCTCAGTTTATTTATCAATTCTAGGAGTTTCTTGGTGGAATGTTAGAGTTTTCTGGATAATAAGAGCATATCAGCAGCAAAAAGTAATAGTTTGACCTCCTCTTTTCCTTAGTTGGATAGCTTTAATTTCTTCTTGTCTGATTGCTTTCACCAGGAATTTCCACATAACCAACAGAAGTGATGACAATGGCCGTATTTGTCTTGTTCTTGTTTTAAATAGGAATGTTTGCAACTTTTCCCCATTTAGCATGATGTTGACGGTGGATTTGTCACATATGGCTGTCCCTCAGTGTTTGCTTGTCTGTTAATGTCTTAATTTCTCCTTAATTTATGAAACTTAATTTTGAAAGATACAAAATTCTAGACTTGTTCTGTTTAAGAAGACTGAAGATGGGGCCCCAGTTGATTCTTGCTTGTGAGGTCTCAGTTGAGGAGTCTGCAGTTAGTTAGCCTGATGAGTTTTCCTTTGTAAGTTACCTAATGCTTTCACCTTGCAGCTCACAGGAGTATCTCCTTCATGGTGACTGTGGCCAGTCTGAAGACAAAGTGTCTTGATAACTGCCTCTTCACAATTACTCTCCCGAGGATTCACTGAGATTCCTTTATAACAAGTTTAAATCTATTGCAAGACCAGGGTAGTTTCCTTAATTATTCCCTCCAATAGGTTTAAACCTTTGTGCCTTTTTTTCCCCATCCTCAGGGATGCCTATAATTCTTGTATTTGGCTGTTTTACATAGCCCCATATTTGTCATAGGCTTTGTTCATTTTGCTTTATTTTCTGTTCATTATTTGTGACTGAGTTAATCCAAATAATTGTCTTCAAGCTCTGAGATTCTTTCTTCTGCTCAGTCTAGTCTATTCTTAAAACCTTCCGTTTATTTTGTATTTCCTTAAATGAATTTTTCATAAGTTCTATTTCATTTTTCTTTAATATCTTGGTCTCTTCAATAAATTTTTCATTCATTACCTAAATTTTTTTTTCCGGTTTCTTTGAATTGGTTTTCCATTTTTTCTTAGATTTCCTTGAACTTCCTTACAATCCATATTTGGAAGCCTTTATTATTTCAGCATTTTCCTTTTGGTTGGTATTCCTTTTTGGGGTGTCTTTTCACTCGAATTTTTCATACTTCTGGATTTCTTTTGCTAATTCCTTCTCATTAGGAGCTGCCTTTGCTTCTTATTTTTGGAATTTGTTTTTGTTCATTTGTTTAGATGGGCATCCTCCCTCTCTCTCTCACACAGGTATGTTTGTAGCATATGTTGAGGAAAAACCTTTGGCTTTTTTTGTGGGTACTTTGACGGTCCTCTACATTCTAGATGGCTGCTTTGGTTATTGACATCCTTGGTGTGGTGGTTTCCCAGTTGCTAGTTGTTTATAGGCTGTAGCAGTGGTGAGCTCTGTGTGTGGGCTAAGTCCCTGCTTCTTTTTGATGAAAGAGGATGGGGATCTTTGAAATCCTTTTTCTTTCCCTAGTTCTGTGGTCTTCTTAGTAGTGTGAATTGTATTGGCTCACTCAGTTTAATCTCTGAGATAGTAAGTGGTACTCATGGGTGATAATCAACCTCACCCTATATGACTGAGGCAGTAAACACCAAAAGTGATGTGCAAATTGAACTTCCTATCAGTAGATGACACTTGCTGGAAGAGACAAGTTATAGTGTTGTTTCTGAGATCTGTGACTATCTCTAGTCCAGTGTTTTTTGACCTTTTTTTTCTCGTGGCACACTTCAATGTATAGTTAAACTTTCATGGCACACCTAAATTATATTGATTTTTAAAAAGGGTAAAAAAAATTCTCTGTGTTTTGAACTTCTTTAGAAAATAATTTAATTAATGATATTTAAAATTTTTTGTGGCATACCTAAGATCTTCAAACTAAACACACTGAGGCAACACATAGCCCAACCGGTGTGCCATGGCACACTTATTGAAAATCACTGCTCTAGACCCTCAGAAGGAGCACTTAAATGCCCCAGGTGGTAGGTGAGTACCTTGAACTTCCAGGTGAGTCCTATTCATTGCCATAGCAGAAGTGGGTGGAGGAATGGAGATTGGGCAGGGCTGGCTTATGTGAGCTTTCCATCAGGCTCCACCACAGCTAGTATAGATAGCTGTTTTTGGCAGGATTCAAAGGTGTCCTCCCAGCTTCAGGGGAAAGCTGTCAAGGAGGGGCTGAAGTAGCCACACCCAACCAGAAAGTGTACTTGGAGAGACCAGGCCTTCTGAGATTCACAATCTTCCATTCTATCTCTCAATCCTCCACAGAACCTATGTGTCTAACCCACTAGCAAGTGTGTCTCTGTAAATTGCCAGCAGGCAGGGAGCTCTCAAACCATACATCATGGGTCCACTACAAGTTCTCAAGGGAATAGGGATGGTCCCCTCAGGAGTACATGCCTGCTAGAGAGATGGCAGCTCACCAAACACTTGACTTAACTGTTCTCCTGGTCAAAAATGGGTTGGGGAGGTGCTGCAGCTCCCAATTAGCTTGAGCACCTGAATGCACTGTGTCTGGTTGCTACAGCTCCCAGTGGTGCTATTTCTCATTGTAGGACCCATCCTTATCTCAGAAGGGCAGTTTTTTTGCAGGGGGGCCAGGTGCTCTCCCAGATCATCACATTGTGGAAGCCCACAGTGTTTTCCTGTAAGTTCTGTCTATGTGGGCTCCCTTGCCATCTGAGTCTTCCTCCCAGAGGCACCCCCTCCCCCAATCTGGATGAGTATGGGGGGCATAGGGCCAAGCCTGCTTGTCTGAGCTGCTGGTGTGCAACTCCACAAAATACTGGCAGGCAGTGAACTCCCAACTTGGGCATCCTGGGTCCACAGCAGGTTTCCAAGTAAAAAGGAGTGGATTCCCATGCTCTGTGGAACCTCAGTCTGTAGCACACAACTGCTGAAGAAAGGTGGCTGTTTGCCAAATTCTCAGCTGGAACTGTTCTTCTGGTTGCAGGGGGTGGTGGTTGGAAAAATAAGTATCTAAATGGAGGAAAGCCAGTTTTCCAGCCTCTCATGGCACTCTCCTTGGTGGTGTGCCCTACATGAAACTTCCAAGCTCTGGGACCATGCAAGTTCTTCCCACAAGTTCATGTTTGCCACTGTGCCTGGGCTCATGGAGGTTGGAAAGAAACTTGGTAACCCACTGGTCACTAAAGGCTCATGGGAAAGAGAGAGTCCCTTATCATTTTATTGGGTTCCAAGCCTCTCTGGGTTTGATCTTCACCAATATCTTTTTTCCATTATCTCCCTCTTCTGCTCTGCAGTTTTTCTCTAGAAGCCCCTAGCAGGCTTTAGCAGCCCTCCCTATGATCTCCTACACCTCACAAGTAGGCTGGGCCCCTTGTCCCCCTGGACTTCTTCAATTTCTTATAACATTAAACAGACACTTACCCTACTACTCAGTAATCCTACTGCTAGATATTTGCCAAAGGGAATGAACAAGAGAGAAAATTTATTGATGACAGTTTCAGTTCTGGTAGCAGTTGCATAACCACTTCATTTCATTGAAGCCTTTACTTAAAAAGGATGCATTTGGTTGTATGTATATTGTACTCAATCATAAAGTAAATTAAAATGCAAATGAAAAATTGGAAAAGAATCATTTGTGGTATGTATATCTGAGGTAAATAGCTATTAAAATCAATAGAAGAAGGATTATAAGTAATCAAGATAAGGATTATAAATAACAGAAATATTTTAATAAACAATGGGAAATCAGCATGATAAACTTCTAATAAAGAGGGCCAATTATACAGATCAAATATCAACTCCAATAATAATCAAATTAAGCCAATTAAAATGAGATCACATTTCTCACTAGAAAACTGACAAAGATTTAAAAGAAAAAATATGGATCAATACAACCGTCTCTAAAGTAGACAGATGAATGGCTAGCAAACATATGAAAAAATGCTCATTATCCTAATTATTAGAGAAATGCAAATCAAACCCAACCTGAGATACCATCTAATCCCAGCAAGCATGGCCTACATCACGAAATCTTAAAACTGCAGATGCTGGCATGGATGTGGAGAGAAAGGAACACTTTTACACTGCTAGTGGGACTGCAAACTAATGCAATCTTTTTGGAAGGAAATATGGAGAAACCTCAAAGAAAGCAACCTAGACCTCCCATTTGATCCTACAATCCCAGTACTGGGCATCTATCCAGAAGGAAAAAAATCTTTTTACCATAAAGACACTTGTACTAGACTGTTTACCGCAGCTCAATTTATAATTGCCAAAATGTGGAAACAGCCTAAATGCCCACCAACCAGGGCCACACCTGTGGCTCAGTGCATAGGGCACCAGCCCCATATACCAAGGGTGGTGGGTTTGAACCCAGCCCTGGCCAAACTGCAACAAAAAAAATAGATGGGTGTTGTGGCAGGCACCTGTAGTCCCAGCTACTCAGGAGGCTGAGGCAAGAGAATTGCTTAGGCCTAGGAATTGGAGGTTGCTGTGAGCTGTGATGTCATAGCACTCTATCGAGGGCAATAAAGTGAGACTGTGCCTCTAAACAAATAAATAAATGCCCACCAACCCAGGAATTGATTAACAAGCTGTGGTATATGTATACTGTGGAATACTATTCAGCCATTAAAAAATGGAGACTTCAGGGCAGCACCTATGGCTCAAAGATGTAGGGTGCTAGCCCCATATGCCAGAGGTGGGGTTTCAAACTCAGCCCCGGCCAAAACTGCAAAAAAGAAAGGAGACTTTACATTATTCTTAGTAAAGCATCATAAGAATAGAGAAGCATGAATCCTATGTACTTAATTTTGATATGAGGACAATTAATGACTTAGTACATGGTGGGGAGTGGGGGAAGGGGAGAACAGTGAGAGAAGGAAGGAGGGAGGGGGTGGGGGTCTTGGTGTGTGAAACACCTTTTGAGGGAAAGACACAATTATAAGAGGGAATTTACCTAACAAATGCAATCAGTGTAACCTGGTTTATACCCTCAGTGAATCCCCAACAATAAAAAAAAAAAGAAAGAAAGAAAAAATACAGTTGATGGTCCTCTCAAGAGTCTTTCTTATACACTTCTTGTGGGAATTTCAAATAGCATATCCTATCTTGGTGGCTACCTTCATATATATCAGAGGCTTAAACATATATCTGACCTATAATCCATGAGGTTTTTTCCCTAAATCGTAAAACAAACTAAGATTTATGTATAAAGATGTTAAATTTAGCATTATTTTTAATCCAATTTTAAAATTGGAAATAATATAAATAATCAAGAATGCAGAACAAAAAATAAACTTTTTTATATGTATATGATGAAATCCTAAATAGCTCTCAAAATATACATTTCAATATAATTTCAAATATATATGACTCTCATGTTATAAAAATAATTTAATATATGCAACAGAAGTGACTAATAGGGCATGCGTGGTAAGGTTAAGGGAGTTCATTTCTGGGCTACAGGCTGTTGCTTATTTTTATTTTTTGTATTCTATTTCTATATACCCCCTAATACTAAGCAATAAGCATACATTCTTTCGTAATTAAAAAAAGAAAATTAGAAAGTAAACTAGCAATTATTTTGTTTTTTTTTTGTTTTTTTTTTTTTTTTTTGAGACGGAGCCTCAAGCTATCCCCCTGGGTAGAGTGCCATGGCATCACAGCTC
>CAUYQV010031073.1:0-12235 GCA_963574575.1 Galagoides demidoff | reverse complement strand
CATTTAATGCTAGAGATGGAACAAAACAGAAAGCAACAGGGGGAAGAAAACTTCACGTGTTTTCAGGGGCTACAGGGAAAAATTCATTCATGAAACAAGATATGGAAAGAGGAAAAATCAACAGAAATGAAAAACTCAATGGATTTCTGGGAGGATAGAGTTGAGGGCTTCTCACAGCAATCAGAAGAAATTGAAGGGAATAGGATATGAAAAATAAATGGCAAGAAGAGGAATTTAGAGTCCTAATTCAGTAGAGTTAGCACACAAACCATCAGAGTGGAATAAAGAGGGAATGTAGTCATAAAAACCACCCGGTCACCATCACAGAAACAACATAGGGAGTCCTAAGTAATATACTGGACACTGTTTTAAATGTTTCACATATGAACAAAATGTTAAGCGTAGAAACTATTACCCACAATTTCTACATTTTTGAAACTATATTTGTCATTTTCATTAAGCAAAATATAAAGGAAAAGTAGAATTTGTGCCAGATCATGTCCCACAAGCCCATATTCAGTGTGCAGTAAAACCCTCTCTACCCGCTAGTAGGAAGCTGTGAACAGATATCATACTTTAAGGACTTTCTCTCCACACAGTTTTCCATTAAGTTCTGATTCTGGGATATCATACTTTAAGTTTTCCATTAAGTTCTGATCTGGGATATCAGAAAGCGGCACTTGTGGCTCAAAGGAGTAAGGCGCTGGCCCATATACTGGAGGTGGCAGGTTCAAAATTGGCCCTACCCAAAACCTGCAAAAAAAAAAAAAAAAAAGGTGGGAAGCAAGGCCAATCCAGTTGTTCCAGCATATGGCAGTGAGTGTGATAATGGTAACTGAGGCTGCCTTGAATGTGTTCTCCCAGGCTTGGTTCCATCCACCATCAGCTCAGTCACACATATAAAAATACTGAACTTTTTTTTTTTTTCAGCAACTAAATCTTCTAACAACTTAACTTTCTCCTTCTTGTTCCTCCAGCTCTTCCAATATCAGTGAAAGAAATTCATTGTATTTCATTTATTCACTTCAAAAATTCCTGGAGTCATTTTTGTTTTCTTAATCAAACCCTGACTTGATAGAGCCTTGGTTCCAATAGGTATTCAAAAGAACTGAACCTTAATGACCGGGATTTGGGACTTTTTGCCTAATTGAGTTTCAGTGCATTCTATTACCAAAGGAATGAAAGAAAATAGGATCCGATACTGGTGTCAGGGGCATACAGCAGCAAAAGAAAAAAAAATTACTTAAATTACCATTGCTAATTGCCAACCCTGAAGTGCTTATTGATGGCATGAATTTGGTAGATGAAATGATTGCTGCAATAGTGAAAATAAAATTCTTAAACACTTGGGTGGTACAGTTATTTCTGTCTACAATGGAGATTTTCCAAAATAGAATGATTAGCTCAGAACTTTACCCTCTCAGTTTAAGTCAGAGCCAGAGTTTCTACTGGGGTTTGTAAATTTTTCTTATAAAGATCCAGAGAGTACAGATTTTAAGCTCTGCAGACCCTGTGGTGGTCTCTATCACAATTGCTTATTATATGATGGAGATTGAGAGATTATGTATTATCTCATGCTGTAATGCTCAGACCCCATACTTGATCTCGTGCTCAGTGGACATGTCATGCTGTCCTCTTTGGTGTAGCATTGTTAAGGCCTGACTGTGTGAAATGTGAACACTACGTTTGCTCCAGCATATTACAAAGGCCCTTGTACCCACTAGGTGTAGGCCACTCTTATAAGGGGAGCGCCCAAGGTATCAAAATATCACCATCAGAGGATGTTTCATACAGCGGTGTCCTCAGCAGTTGGACTGCTGTAGTTTTGGCGGGGTGGGGATTAGAGACCATGAAAAACATGAGTTCTGGTTGGTCAGTTGTTAAACACTTGTAACAGCATGCTCGACTATCGGGATCTTTTCATGGGTTTGGGGTTAACTCATATTTATTTTTGTGAGTTATCATTATTCTTGAATCTTCTGTGAACTTGTGTACACTTGTTGACTAAGCCAGTAACAGTATCATTAAGTATAATGAAATTATTGCTGAGTCAAATATTTTTAACCATACAACTTATAATTATTAATATCTTAAATGATGAATTTCATTCCCTATGTATTTGGGTCCTTTCTATGTGCTCTTTTGAGCACTTTACATATATTATTTAATTATTAAAATAACTTTATGAAGTGGATACATTCATTATTCTTATTTCACAGATATAAGGGTAAAAAGAGGCACAGAGATGTTAGGTACCATCACTCAACTGTAATCAGTCATTCTGCCAGGTTTTGAACCCATCCACCCTACTTTTACCTCATTATTATACAGTAATTGTGGGAAAATTTAATACGATCTCATTTGATTGAAATTTCATTTTATACTTTTATATCTAGGACTTCACAAATCACGTTAATTGCCTTAAAAAGAGTTGTTCTCCATTTCTTCCCCACTAACCCCAATGAAAAGATGAAATAAATGTTAATAGTTCTGTGTCTAGTGCTTCCACCTATATAGAAATTGTGAATTGTTTCCACCTCCATGTTCTCTTCTATTTCTATTTTTTGTGTACAAACTATTTGAGAAAATAGAAATAAATATCCTCGTGTAGACTTATTTAAATAACCTTAAATCTTACTGTGTTATGAGATGCATATAAAAAATATATCTAAAAAAAAGAGTTAAGATTCAGTCTAGTTTTACCCTAGGAACCAAGAACAGGAGATAGAAAAGTTGATAATTTTTTCAAAAATATGAACTGTCTTACAAGTTCACGGTTTACAAAAAGAAATCCTACTTTAGATATGATCATTCATTCAATAAGGACTCAGTATGCTGAATGAATGTGACTAAGTTTATTGAGCTCCATCAAATATTTAAAATATCTAAACAGTCTGATATATCTCCAATATCACCTTCTCTCCTACAACTTCTCTTTCTTCAGTCATCTTAACTTAGAACATGGGCTTATGCCACAAATATAGGAGCATTCTTGACATTCTTCTCCTTCACTATATACCACAGAAAATTGAGAATAAATGACTGACCCTGGTCTCATTCTATTAGAAGGCTACCATCAGGTCAGCTAATGTAAATTCTGGCAAAGAAAAATTATTTGTCATAATTAAGTATCTTGTCACTTCCTAGCTACCAAGAAGAAAGCAACTCTGTGATGCAGAGAGTTAAGATTGAAATATTTTATTTTTTCTTATTTCCTAAGAATGAAATGTTTTTTTTTCATGATTATAAAATACTTGTATATTTGACCCTCTTACAAGGGTAAGAGTTCTACCCTTGTAAATCACTGTTTTGTGTGTGTTATGTGTGCTTATGTGTGTATAACTACTCTCCCCCACTCAAAATTGGTCAAAATGGGCTTCCTTGGAAGATATCAGAAAAATGTTAAGGGGATGTAATAAAATTTTAACCAATATGTGTAATGATCCAAAAGAGCAGGAATAGGGTATGAGAAAAATCTCTTGAAATCCAAATAAATTCCAATACTATGGTTACAAAGTACAAACATATGCAAATTGTTCATATAAACTAATTTTTAGATAATATTTTGAAAGTCTCAGTGATTAAAGTATAAACTTATTTGAATTTTATGTTACTGTTAGTTTGCTTTAAATATTTAATTTTTAAATGTTTAAACGTTTTCTTTGTTGTAGTGTATATTGACATAATTGTATACATTATGTATTTATTGGATCCAATAAAATGATTTGATCGAAGTTTACAAGTTTTCAAGTATGTGAGGTTAAGGGTTTATAAATTAGCTTGATTCAATCATTCAACACTGTTAGTATCTTTGGATAGACAAATACCGTATCATAAGCATGTGTGTCTACAGATCATTAAAGTGATTTGTATCCATTTCCACGTCACCTGTAACAAAATTTAATGATTCTAATGTTCACAAAAAGAAATAAAGCTTATAAAACAGCTTTAAATACATGTTTAGACCTGTGTACACAATCTGTTTCATGGTTTATACTCAACAGTTGTGTAAGATTCTGTTTGTCATGTTTTTTTTACACATTTCCTATTTTGTTTGCTTTCTTTTTAATCTCTTTTGCTTTTTTCTCTTTTTCTCTTTTCTCCCTGTTTTCTTTGGTCTCCCTCTTTTCTTTTTTTAAGACAACTGATAAGAGAATGATTATAATCTTGGACCTATCACCTTTAGCATACCAAAGGTCAAAATGAAAAACCTAAATCCAGAATAACATTGCACATTGAATACATTTTTGGTTTAGAATCTCATGCTAGGAAAATAGACATCCTTGTTACATGGTAGAGGACTAGATTTCATATATCTTCTGTGCACCTGTTACAAACAAGACAATGATGATGCTTCCAATCCTAAAATATAGCCCATAGTCAACACATGATAAGTGAAGATCATCATTGTCCCTTACACTTTTCAGAGCCTTCCTTTTCAACGCCTGTATTAGGGAGGTGTTGAAATTAAAGAGAACATGGAAGTGGAAACAATTTGCAAGTTCTATATATGTGGCAACAGTAGACATAGTGACATTTATGTTGTCTCTGTGTCCAAGAGACAACAAAACATTAGAGATAAAGAGAAATGTTATTGATGGGATACCATGTAGTCTTACATAAGTGCTGATAATATAAGGATATGGAAGAATATCTCAAGGGATTTAGAAGATACTGGGGCTATCATTTTTTAAGAAAAATCTTTCTTTCTAGGTTATTTTCCTTCATACCATAAACTGGTTTTGCATGGACCAATGTCATCAATGAATCCAAGCCTATTTCATTACTTTCTCTTCTAGAGATGGCCTGAGTCTTTCTTTTTCTAGTTCTAGTTCAAAAACTGTGCTTTGCCTAAATTGAGTCAGAAGGCTATCAAATGAAAAACCAACCATAGTAAAGTGTTTTAAATCACAAAACACAGAGAAGAGTCTCAGTATCCCATGTCTATACCCTGGGACTGCTACAAAGAACGGGTAATTGCTGTGGTAGAGTCATTTGGAACTCCATGATATTCCTTATTCTTAATTCCTATGCTTTCTTAATTTTCTGTCCTGTTTTAGAAAAAGTTTTCACAAGGAATTTGTAGGTAGTGTTAATGTATTTTAGGAGCTGGAATATCTGACTTTGCACGAAAAGCACCGCTTTCTACTTGGAGACTTCTGGTAGCTTCACTCCACAGGAATTTGTGCTTACTTGTCCGACAAAGTGTAAATGATCAGTATTTTTTTTTTAATTCCATCCTTTCTTAGAGAAATTGAAGTTTCTTACATTTGAATGATATCCTTTCCCACTCTGAAAGCCAAATATAAGAGCTTTCTTTCAGAAGATATTTTATATTTCTTGGTCTATTCCATCTAAATATGCATCTCTAGGGAAGGTAAATGCATATGAATAAAATATAGTGGTGAATTTTTGTATTTTTACCCAAACTAAAATTTTCTTTAATTGATTTTTTTCCTGGGTTCACATTTATAGTGAAATGTTTTTCTTGGTTTTACTAATGTTATTTTTATATATAATTTCTGATTTGGGTTCTTCCTCTATGCTTTCTGTTTATTCCCCATATTTTACTAAGTGGATTCTGTTTATATTATTTAATTTTATTCTGTTAACAGATATTACTTTGGTGATTTTAATTCTGATTTTTCTCGTACCAGTGAGTTTTCTCATGTTAAAAAATAAGCATGTGTGTATTTTTTTCTTTAGGTAATAACTTTAAGAATAAAACAGAAGCTATTATGCACAGGAATCTTAATTTATTTGCCAATATTAGTCTGAGTTCTCTGGTAGAAGTGATTAAAATCATAATTGAAACAAGTCTGACTAAACAAACAGACAAAAAGGATGACTAAATTCATTCACATTACTAAAATTTATGATTAGTTGAATAAAATAAGCTAAGATATAACTTTAACCAAGGAATTAAATACTGTTGATATTCTTTTTTCCTTATTTTGTCTATTTGGAAATCCTGGCTATATAATTATCCTCATTTGTTTGCAGTCAGGATTTTTAAGTGGCTATGATTCTAATCCTACTGGTGGTGTCTTACTTATGAAAAGGGAGCCCTGCCCATCAGATATACAAAAAATATCAGAGAACCATTCTGTCTGTCCTGGGTTATGTGCCCATTCCAACTTCTAGGATCACTAATTTAGCAAGATTGTAAGCCTGAACCATAAATCACAGGAAGAGCTTTTACCCAATGCAGGAGGAGGGCTATTTCATCTTAAAAATGATCAACGTCCTCTAACTTTCCCACAATTGTATTAGTTGATATTATAGATATGATTTGCACTGATAATAATTAGCGTGGTGAAGTCTATGACCTTCAAAAACATAAAGATTTGTATAAATTTTTAAATAAATTAATAACTTTTGTATAAATTTTTCCTGAAAAAAATTATTTACATGCTCATTTTCCACTATATGTAACTGCTTTAAACTTCTTGAGGTCCAGATATAAGCTTGATTTTCCCTAAAAACTCTCCTGGTAAATAACAAAATTCTTTGCACAGAGAGTCCATGTCCATATTTGAAACTAACAACCCAATTGAAAAACTTTTTCTTCTTCCTAAAACTTTTCTATTCATCATATGCAAATGAAAACACATTTCTTAATTAAGAGTAAAAGTAATAGACTAGTTATAATATATAAAATATTTAAGATTAGATATTCAAATTTTTGACATGCTTATCCCTATTAAACCGTGAAATGTCTAGAAAAATAATTGAACTGGAGAGATTGCTATTAATAAGCACACATGTAACATTGAGTGTGAGACGACCATCACGGCAGGTATATTGCACTCCTTACCAATACCAATTTACCTTTCCAGCTTTTTCTTTATGTTAGAATGAGGTGTGTGGTTAGCATAAATCAGGGATTATTTTAATTAAGTGCTTTTATGTGCTGACTAACTTAGTGTAAGCCCTACTTTGTTTTTTCATAGACTCAGTTAATATTTAGTGATTATTTGGACATAATCCATATACAGAATAAAATTTTTCTGACTTTAAAAAAGTGTTTTCTCACAAACATGCCTAGAAATTTCTCAGTAGTTTACCGTGGTTGTTCAAAAGTCTACTTCAAGGCACCTAAGGTGGCAGGTTCCAGCCCGGGCCCACCAAACAACAATGACAGCTGCAACCAAAAAATAGCCAGGTGTTGTGGCGGGCACCTGTGGTCCCAGCTACTTGGGAGGCTGAGGCAGGAAACTCACTTGAGCCCAGGAGTTGGAGGTTGCTGTGAGCTGTGATGCCATAGCACTCTACCCAGGGGGACAGCTTGAGGCTCTGTCTCAAAAAAATAAAAAAAGTCTACTTCAAAATAATTTAATATATCTTTGATATGTTTTAACACACAGTGGGACAATTTTATTTTTTTCTAACTAATCCAGATCTGAATTGCATTTATTAAAGTCCAAAAGTAAAGGACATCTTAGGTAGTCTTGCTTTATGGTAGTAAAAGATTTTCCTATTAATATATTTTGATTCAGAATAAATATACCTACCTAAAAAATCTATTACCTTATCAAGCATTTATATAAATCACATCAAATGATATTTCTAGGCAAAGTACCTCAGTATGCATTGCTCAGCAAAACAATGACATAATTAATTGGTGACTAATTTTATTTTATATTTATTTGTACATCTACAGATTGACCAGATTTACAGTTGTTGTTAAACCCTTTTGAAGACATCATGGCACTGTCTGTGAAGATTTACTTTTGTGAAAGGCTTTGAACACTTAGCACCAGTATTGGAGGCTTTCTGCAGAATACACAAGGGGGAGATTTCTCACTATGCCAATTTCCAGCTTCATCACAGCTGTGACACAAAATTTGGAAGTTTCTGTTGGAAAGGGAGCAATAGGCACAGATGTTGGGAAATGATAGCAAGCATTTTTTAGTCACCCTTATGGAGATGACAACACACACACACTTATTCTCACATGAGTTTACAGAAGAGGCAAAGTTTCTTCAGAAGATTCCAGTCCCATGAAGGTTGGTTACTTAAGAATTAGAGGAGTTTTTGTTGTTACTGGATTCTTTCCTGCCTTTGCAGGGACTGATGATGTGGAAAATCCAAATTGCTTGCTTTGTGTCTTCCAAGTCTACAGCTGAGGTTGGGCAGGCTTTCAAGATGAGCTACTTCAACAAACAGAACAGCAGGCACAGATCCAACACTCCCAGGGTGCACTGCACCCTATTTAACAGAGCGAGCTCCTTAGCATACAGAGAATGGCAGGGCATCCTATTTACCTTCACTTTGGATTGTATGTTTTATGCACCCAGAACAGACAAAAGGCAATATGACTACTAGGATCTGATTCACATTAATTTGTAGCAGATGGGAGAATCCATGTTTTTCCAAGATGTTTGTGGTAAAGCAACCCTCACTATAGAAGAAAAAAGAAATATGCTATTCAGCTGTTTGCTAAATTGGTCATTTATATTAATGTCTTTTATAAGCGAGTATTTCATTAAGTGTTTTCAATATAGTGGACATATGGGATTAGCATGGTGTTACATTGGCTGGCCTATAATTAAAACTGTGCGAAACTATCACAAATTTAATGTAATTGGCAAAATGTCTTTCCCCCCTTTTGTCTGTGATTTTGAAACCTACCACATTTTCATAGAATTCATATTGGTTCCAAATGGCCTGGGAAATATACATTATAGAAATTTTCATGTTGAAATGTTAGTGCTTATGAAACTGAGACTCTTCCTTAAGAGTCTCTCTGATGTTTTTGTCCTAACTTTTTTTTTTATCATGTTATTTGCTTAGATCAAGAATCTCTAGGGCGTCTGGTTGACATTGCCCTAATTAAACATAAATCACAGATATATGGGTTATCAGCATTTTCAATGAAACCTGACTGTGGCAGCACTTCATTAAATCAGGATGCAGAAAGATACCCCCGTCCTGGGCTATTCTCACCAAATACATATGCAGCTGTTAGTTAACAAAGGTGATGATCATTAGGTAATTTTAGCAATAGAGACACTGAATTTATTTAGCATTCCTATTACATATAGTTCAGATTATCACTAAATAGTCATCTTGTGGATAGGTGTTATCTATCCGTAAGCATTTACTCAAGGGTGCCCAACCCATGCTTGGGTGTTGGGGGACAGGGCATGCAGCTTACAATGGCTGGGTGTAGCCCACCACAAAATTGTAAACTTGCTGAAAATATTATGAGATATTTTTGTTGGAACTTGACAATATTGTTCTTGAGCATGCACTTTATAGATGACAACATCATGTCACATATAATGTCACTAAAGAAATGACTTCTTTAGTGCCATTAAAAGATGCAACTAAATCAATAGTAAAAAATATATTAAAGAGATTTTCTTTGCTCATTATCAACATATCTGGTTGGGCACCATATTGATGGTGCCCAATGATAGTAGGTAAAAGAGAGAGACTAATAAAATTAATAGAAGGCAATGACATTGCCATCTAAAATTCACACTTGATGAAGCATCATTGTATATGAGGTCAGACAGTTAAGTTTGTGAACTCACCCTAGAAAAAGTGCTACATACGTCACTGCTGAATATCACTATGGCCACCTTCAAAGTACTCTCCTTGACCGTCTGGTGACCATAGTTATATTGAGCAATGAGGTATGTATCACTTTTTCCAGGATGAGTTCACAAACTCAATTGTCAGGTCTCATATGACAATAGCTATTATGGCCATTCCAGAAAAGAGTTCTAAAATTGCTTCAGGAGGTGGACTGGGTGCTGCCATTGGTACATAACTTCCCAAGGAGACAATCTCCAAGGTGACTGCAGTAATATTCAGCAATGAGGAATATAGCACTTTTTCTAGGATGAATTTGAGCATTTAATTGTCTGATCCTGTAGTACCTCAAGAAAATATATGCCCAAAAGCTTTAAAAAGGGATAGCATTATGTAAATCATCATTAAGATTGAATTGCATAAGGGTCAAGGGATTGAATCATCGCCAATCCCAGGAATTCCTTAAAAGGATTGATGATAACTGTTGCAGCATCATTTAATTGTCAAAATTAAGATGGATATGTAGAGGCTAAATGTTGAAAAAATTATGATTTGTCATATGTTATCAAGTTGCTATGATATCAAAAACCTAATTTGTGCCAGATCTTGACAATGAAAACTGCCTTACAAATACAGCATTTTAACTGGATTTAACCACTAATTTAAATGAATTAAACACACATATTCAAGCTGAAAACCATTTAATAAATACAGTATTTCAAGAATAAAAAGGTTCCAAATTAAACTGAAATTATGACAAGCTCAAATCAAGGTAAACAATTTTACGCCTTTTGACACACATTGCTAAGCACAGTCCTATGAACAATGAAAAATACGCAGCCTGGCTTTTCAATTTGAAACGGAATTGGAAAACAAATTTCAAGATTTGTGGGAAGATAATCAATATTTTGATGCAATTGTGACTCCATTTTCAGACAACTTAAATATGCTACCGGTCAATTATCAAATGGAATGCATACAGCTACAAGCTGACATTCAACTTAAAAGAGAAAGGTGATCATATCTCTTTACTAGACTCTCACAGGTTCTGTCTTCCAAGAAGTGGATATCCCTCCCTTCACCATACCAATTTATTCATGTTATGGCTTTTTAGCAATGCCCACATTTTCAAGCAACTATATTCAAGAATGAAGCACATTAAGAACAAAATTGGAGGGGCGGTGCCTGTGGCTCAAAGGAGTAGGGTGCTGGTCCCATATAACAGAGGTGGTGCGTTCAAACCCAGCCCTGGCCAAAAACTGCAAAAAAAAAAAAAAAGAAAGAAAGGAAAGAAAAGAAAAATAACAAAATTAGAAACAAAATTTCTGATGAGCATCTTGAGAACTCATGAGAATTGCAACTACTTCCATTGAACCAGATATTGATTTATTAGTTGCTCAAAAACAATGTGAAATATTACACTAGCTTTATTTTTTTTATTAAATCATAGCTGTGTACATTAATGCAATCACAGGGTACAATGCACTTGATTTATATGCAATTTGAAATGTTTTCATCAAACTGGATAACATAGCCTTCATGGCATTTTCTTAGTTATCGTGTTAAGACATTTATGTTCTACACCTAGTAAATTTCACATGTACCCTTATAAAATGCATTGTAGGTGTGGTCCCACCAAATTACTCTCCTTCTACTTACACTCTACCCTCCCCTCCCTTCCCCTCCCGATGTTGCCCACTTTTCTTTTACTTTTCTAAAAAAAAAAAAAAAAAAAACAATGAAGATATCTTACTACTTAGATATGTATATTTTCCATATTGGTGATTGCAAACTTGGGAACTGCTTAACAATGTTAAAGTGGCCTCTGAATGGGCCACTGCAAAATTAAGATTATTATTTAAGCACTTTTTTGATATCTATGGCGGCAGGTATCACAAAAATTATGCATGGACCCCCCTCTTTTTTTTTTAACATTAGCTTTCATTAGTATGTATATAATATATGGCCCAAGACAACTCTTCTTCTTCCAATGTGGCCCAGAGAAGCCAAAAGATTAGACATGCCTAGTTTATATCATGAGCCTTATTTTCTTATCTGATATCTGACCAAAATTTCTCATCTCATATGGAAAATTTTCATTCCATTTTTGAGTAAGGCTAAAAGAAATCATCATGCTCTTTACATCAAACCAAAATGTACCATTTAAACATTATATAAGTTCATAAAATTACATTTGTTTTTAGAATTAACTTTCTTCTCAATTAAAAGAAGACTTTAAGGGTTGTTTATTTCCTCTTAAAATAAAAAGAAGCTTTTAATACACACTATTATTGTTATTTCTTAGGAAATCAGTGCCCTTCCCGTGAGGAAACTAATATCAGTCACTTTGAGATAGGAAATTTGCAAATGGCCTACAGCCAGCCATCATAGCAAGTAATTTCCATATCTAGGATCCAATTTATTCCCAGTAAAACCTGTAATTTTGGGTGCCAAATCTTGTTTGCCTTTGTAAATATTTTGTAGCTTCAACTCAACATAAAGAAGATACAAAATAAGTTGATATTCCTGAAAAGTGTTGGTATCCCCTCATTTCCTTGAACTTTAAATGTTGGAAAGTTCCAGAACACTTCCTTTGGTGAGTGATTCTTTTGAAATCATACTACCCTATTGGTTAATCTCTGATTCTTGAAGCATGTTTTTCTCAAGGTTTCCATAGCATCTCCTCTTGAAA
>CAUYQV010031072.1:0-17670 GCA_963574575.1 Galagoides demidoff | reverse complement strand
GCTTTTCCCCTTGAGGTTTGTCAAGGACTCGTATGGTGTTATGGCCTGAGAGACTGGGGACCTGCTTGGTGTGGTGGGGCTAAGTGGGTCTGTCTTATTTTTAGCTGGTCTCTGTCCTACCCTGGTGATTCAGTTACTCTTGGTTGAAGTCTCTGCTGTGGAGAAATACCAGCAATTAAGTCACCCCACCCCCCACAAACAACAATTGGGCAAGAAAAATCAAACCTTCCCTCAACCATACACCCAGGGTGCCCCTTTGAATAGTCCCTGGATGGTCTGCTCGGTTTAAGGGTTCCAAATCAGTTGTCCCAGTCAGCACTAGTTTCAGGTGGAAGAGTTCAAATGTCTCCGGCAGCTAGATAAGAGGGATCTGATTGTAGCTTGGATATAACTTGCTCCAGTGCTCCATGAGGGCAAAGGGACCCACCCAGCAAATGGGTTAGTCTGGGAAGGTTAATATCTCCTTCCCCACCTTGTACCCAGTCACTCATAATCCCCCAGGTCTGTGACCCTATTCACTCCAGTAGGCAACTGCTCCTGGGGTTTACAACTGCCAAAATCACCCAGAAATCCATGTCCATCGGGGGGCCTTGTGTGTTTAAATTAGGTTGTGAATGTTCTCTCAATTCTAGCCCCTCACCTTCTGTCCTAGCTAAATTCCTCTGCAAGTCAGAGGCTGCTAGAGTTGATGAGGAACTCAGCTCTGGGCAGCAAGCAATTAGAGTTTACACTCAGGGCCTCTGCCTGCCCACTGCCTTTGTCTCAGCGATATTCCCCTGAGGGCTGGTGCTAATGGTCTCTTTACTTAAGAAAGTTACCAAGTCTGTTCTGCCTGTGCCTGCTGTCCAGAACCTCTGGTTCCCCAGGGAGATGGGGCTTGCCTATCTGGAATGGCATCAGTTTGCAGCTCAGGATGCCATTGTTGCTGTATGGCTTTCTCCGAACCAACTTTCTTCTCCTCACTCCTGTGCCACAGTCAGCACAGAACAGCACCAGCCCTTTCCCCCTCCACTTTTCTCAAGGAGATGCCTAAGAATCTGGACTCCATAGGTAACAACCCTCCAGACCTTGGGGTGGGGTGGGGGGAATCCTCAGAGTTCAATGTTGCAGGTGGGGAATATATACAGTTTTATAGTTTTATGCCTGGCAGGAGGATGCCATGGCACACCAGCAGGGGTAGGAAGTCCAGTTTTTAGGGAGTCTCTTCTGTGGGATAGAGAGGGAGGATGTTTGAACTCTGCTCGCTTGTTTGCATGGAGTAAACTGTGAGCCCTTGTTGTGGGGAAGGGGACTCCCGTCTGCTTAGTGGTGGATTTTGTACCTTTTGATTGTATTTTTGGGGTTGTAGCTCGCCTCAGGAAGGTTGAAGTGCACTCTTCAATCTTCTCTCTTGGCTCCGCTCCAAACCATCAGCTCCCTTGCTAAACTTCTGTCCTTTAAGCCTTCTTCTGGATGGGAGCTTCTGTAAAAAGCTGGCTGCAGTCCGCCATCTTGGCTCCGATCCCTATTCTCAATTACTTTAGTGAAAATATGATGGTAATTAATGAACAGATAGTAAATCACAGCAGGTAAATAGAAATTATTTGTTAAAATAGAAATGTTAACATAAAAATACAATATCTGAAGTTATAATTAAAAAAACATTGGATGGGGTCTTTTTTGGCTGAACAGAGTCATGTAACTTTTAGACAGAATAAAAGAAAGAATCATGTAACTTTTATATGGAATAAAAAATTACTCAATCCTGAAACTAAAGAGAAAAAAAATTGAAAATGAAATGAATACAACTTTAGGGACCTCTGGGACAATATCAAAAATTATAACATGCATGTAATTAGAGTTTTGAAGGAGAGAAATAAAAAAAAAAAGAAAGAAAGAAAGAAAAAGATTGAGAAAAAGTAGAAAAAATACAAACCATTTCTGCATAAGTAGTACAGAAAAAGAATAATGGAGATGTGATAGTCACAGAATGAGAAATAGTTGACAGGATAAAAAACAAGAAGTCACTTTTATTTGTGCAGATGAGAAAAAGAATGAATTTAATTGTAATAATGCAAATACATTAAGAATACAGGTGGTTGGAGTGAAAAGAGAGGATGTATCATGATAGTCTCACAAATGAACAGGGTCATATTGCAAGAATAGTGTCAAATTCATTCTCTAAATGATGATGTGGCACAGTAATGGTCATCTACACGATCCTGTGCACAGGAATGAAGGTGAGCACACATGTTCTTCTTCCATAGATGAAAGTATATTTCAAAGAGAAAATATATGTATTTTATAAAATCAATTGATGGAGAGATTCATTGGCTGGTCTGGAAGAAGTTGAAGAAGTAAGCTGTCACATAATAAGTGAGCAAGGCTCTAGGAGTTGAGAGAAGCCCCTAAAAGTCAGCAATAAAATAGGGAGCTCAGTTCCACAACTTTGAGAGAACTGAATTTGAATTTTGTCAACAACTACACAAGCTGGGATGAGGACCACAGGCTCCAGAAAGGAAAGCATTCTCATCAACACCTAGATTGCTGTCTAATGAAATCCTGAGCAGAAAGAAGACCCAGCCATGGTGCCTAAACTCCTGACCTGTGGAGGCTAAGAGAAAATAGCTGTGTATTTTTCTTTTTTTTAGCTGTATATTCTTTTGAGCCACTTTCACAAAATGATTGAAAATATTTTTGTTCCACATAAACTTTTATTCCCATAATTTTTTTTCCAACATTGATGTACCTTTTGTATAATATCTTCCAAAAACTTTTCAGTATTATTGTATTCTAAAGTACCATTAATTTATAAACATATGGATATAAGTCTATTCAGACTTTCAAAAAAGATCAGTTCTGCATTGTTCACAACTGGCTTGTGATTGGCAGGAGGTCAATATTGCCTGTCCAGAAGGGTTCCCCAATCATAATAGCAACCAAAAATATCCCCAGTTTTCAAGAAGGACCACTAGGATGCACTCACCTCTTTGAGGAGCAAGGATAGTCCAGCATGCAGCAGAGTTCATACAATTTTCTCCTTTAATAATACTTTAAAGATCTTGAAAAAATAGTAGTTCATTTTATATGGAATCAGAAAAAAAGCTTGAATAGCCAATACATTACTGAGAAATAAAAACAAATTAAGAGACATCATGTTACCAGACTTCAGGCTATACTATAAATCTATAATGATCAAAACAGCATGGTATGGGCACAAAAATTGAGAGGTAGATATATGAAACAGAATATAGAACCAAGAGATGAACCCAGCCACTTACTATCATTTGATCTTTGATAAGTCTATCACAAACATTCATTGGGGGAAAGATTCTCTATTTAACAAATGGTGCTGGAAGAACAGGCTAGTGACCTGTAGAAGACTGAAACTGGGCCCTCACCTTTCACCACTAATAAAAATTGATTCTCACTGGATAAAAGATTTAAATTTAAGACATGAAACTATAAAAATACTAGAAGAGAGTGCAGGGAAAATGCATGAAGATATTAGTGTGGGAAAATATTTTATGAGGAGGACAGCCCCTGGCAATTGAAGCAGCACCAGAAACATATTACTGGGATCTGATCAAGCTAAAAAGCTTCTGCACAGCCAAAAGCACTATAAGTAAAGCAAACAGACAGCCTTCAGAATGGGAGAAGATATTTTCAGGTTAGGTTTCTGATAAAGATCTGATAACTAGAATCCAGACAGAACTCAAACTAATCAATAAGAAAAGAACAGACAATTCCATTTCCTTGTGGGCAAGAGACCTGAAGAAAAACTTCTCTGAAAATGACAGGTGAATAGCCAACAAACACATGAAAAAATGCTCATCATCTTTAATCATTGGAGAAATGCAAATCAAAACCACTTTGAGATAGCACCTAACTCCAGTAAGATTAGCCCACGTCACAAAATTCCAAAACTACAGATGGCGTTGATGTGGAGAGAAGAGAACACCTCTACACTGCTAGTGGAATTGTAAGCTAATATAGCCTTTTTGGAAAGAAGTTTGGAGAATTTTCAAGGAACTGAAAGTCAACCTACCGTTTGATCCTGCAATTCCACTACTAGATATCTACCCAGATGATCAAAAATCATTTTAGAGCAAAGACAGTTGTACTAGATTGTTTATTTCAGCCCAATTCATAATTGGATGAAAGCAGCCCAAGTGCCCATCAACCCATGAATGGATTAACAAATTGTGGTATATGTACACCATGGAATACTATGCAGCCATAACAAAGATAGAGACTTTACAAATTTTATGTTTACCTAGATGGAACTGAAACATATTCTTTTTAGTAAAGTATGTTAAGAATGGAAAAAAAATTGTCCAATGTAGTCATTACTATTATGAAACCAATATATTACCACTTACATATTCATGTTTTATCAAATGATAAAACACAACTATAGTCCAGGAAGAAGGAGGGGAGAGGAGGACTAGTGTCTTGTTGAAACTATCTATTATCATGTTAAAACTGTCTAAAATTTTAGTCCTACATTTGTCTACATTATGCCTTTTTGAACTGTGGAAGAGTTCAAAAAGGGAGGGTGAGAGTGGTAGGGGCAAGGGAATTCAGTGGTACCTCACTTATTGTGCATAATGCAATGGTACATTTCAAAACTACTAAGAGGGTAGTACAAATGTCTTACCGCAACAAATAAGTAAGTGAGATGGATGACTATGTTAATGAGTTTGATTTAAGCATGCAAACTTAATATCAAATCAGTACATTGTGCCTTATAATTGTACACAGTTAAAAAAAAGAAAGAAAAGCACTCACTTCAGACAGCTCATGTCAGGTGGAAGAATTCCAGCTCCCTGCAGGAATTCCCCAAATTCCCAGCCACATTTACCTGCACTCAGATTCAGAGGGCAGCATGCCTCTACCATGGCCTTGCTTAGCCCAGCAATGCTCCGTATATCTGTCTGCTTCACCTGGAATCTTGCTGTTTTCCCCCTGGTTCATGGAAATGTTCATCTTGTTTGGAATTTGAATGTCTTAGTTCTCTTTTTTCCTCATCATTATTTGGAACACAACAAGTTGTATGCATGCAGACAGTTGATTGGGTTAGGATCCACAAACTGTGGCCCACATACCAAACACAATGTAGCATCTGCTTTGTAAATAAAGTTTTACTGGAATATAGCCATGCTCATGTGTTCCTTTTGAAAATAAAGTTTTATTGGAACATAGCCATGCTCCTATGTTTACTATTGTTTGTTACAGTTTTTTAGCTACACTGACAGAGTTGAGTAGTTAAGACACAGATCTATGTTTGGCCTACAAAATCCAAATAGTTACCATCTGGTTCTTTATAGAAAATTCTTGCTGTCCCCTGACCTAAAATACCTTTCTTACACCTGAGAGTCACCATTTGTGGTTCTCTCTTTCTGTCTCTCTGTCTCTCTTCAGCTTTGTTATTAGAGTTGCCAAGGATTTTTCAGATCTTTTTACAGACCTTTTCCAAGAACTTATGTTTTTCTTGATCAAGTCTATTATATTTTTACTCTTCTGTTTATTACACATATACACCTAACTTTGTTTTATTTTTGTTGTTTATTTAAAACAAACATCTTTCTAATTAAATAATTAGCTAACTTGTCTTCGTTCTTTTAAATGTTTGGTTTCTGCTTTTTTTGAGCTTATGTTGAGCTTTTCTTAGTAACCTTGTACGTTTTTATAAATATTCCATGGGTGTATTACATTGTGTTATCTTCTGAAATGTGATGTAAATGTAATATTTTATATTCTGTATTTTTATTTATTTTTTGAGCTTTTGAGTTGCACAGATTTCAATGCCATTGTATTAGGTGATTAAAATTTTACAGATTTGTTGATGTCATTTTCATCAATAGAAAAGACCTCTTTGATTCCTGGAATGCTTTTTGCTTGTGTTTACACGTGACATTTCAACAACCTAGCTAAGATCTTACTTTTTGATTCATGTTGAGAACTGGTTATAGTTGATTATTTCCTCCACTCTCCCAGCGATGTAAGAATCTTATCACACGTTCCTTTATCCTGCCCCACTTGGCTCTAGTATCCTCTTGAAACTGTCTAAAATTTTAGCCCTACATTTTTCTACATTATGCCTTTTTGAACCCTAAGAATCATTTCTTAATTTTTCATCAGTCAATGTGTGTTGCCCAACATGGATGACACAGCTCTGACTGAACCCACAGCTCTCCGCAGTGTCTGGGAAGGCTGGAGAAGAAGGGCTGGGTACCTGCAGGGTCCGCACATAATCTCCTTCCTGCTTCCTGGTCCCTGCCGCACTCCCTCCACATTCAGCTGTCATCAGGAGCACCCTGGCCAGTTGCTGGTCATGGCACACATTGGCAAGCATTGTAGCATTTTAACATTTTTTTCTTCTGGATTATATCTTCAAAACTTTCATTCACAAAGGATTTCTAGGAGTCAAGTATTCTGTATCCTAAATGTCTAACATTCGTAATGTGCTCTCATCCTTTGGTTAAATCTTAGCTAGGAACAGGATTCTGAAATGTTCCAGACTGAAGTGCAGAGGTTTGTGGAGTGACACCCTAGGGGGCCACTAGAGGGACAGGTCCTGCATGGATCCTCACAGGATCCCCAGGGGCTCTGGATGAGGGGATGTGTGTACTAAACTCCACTAGAATTTGGCTCTGTCTGCTATCCTGCGGTCACTGCCCCCTCTCCAGCCTGTGAGCTGTCCAGGGGCTCCACTGGCCTCCTCATGTGAGGGAGGTGCCAGTGCAGATGGGACCTCTCCTCAGGGCCTCTCCCCACTGCCCTCCTTGATGTCACCAGGGCTGCTCCACATCCCAACTCAGCCACCTGCACCCGTTCACCGCGTAACTTGTCACTTACCCGAACGTGTCCTGGTCTGCTTGTTTTATTGGCAGCCTTTCTCCTTGTGGGCTGGGTGTTTGTCTTGTCTGGTGCAGTCTTGCTAGTGCCTAACACAGAATAAGCACAGGATAGTATCTACTAAATAAATGCATGGAACCAGCAGTTAGTCAGCCCTCACTTGCCAGTCACTCAGCCAAGAGTCTGCACCCACCTACCATCCATTTAAACATCAGAACATACTTGCTCCTGCCCCACAGGGCTGAGGACAGCCTCAGTGGCTCAGCCACTCCCCAATCACATGGTCGTCCCTCTGTTCTCCCTTCCCAACTGAGGAAGCTCCGAGCCCAGAGCTATACCTCCATGTCTAAGCAGTGAGTGGAGGCCCCAAAGCTCGCCCAGCACATCTTCCGAGCCCTGAGATGGCCCTGTCCTCATACTGAGTCTGGAAAGAGGAAGTAGAGGACTCATGACTAAAGGCCAAGTAGAAGGCGCCAGACATTTTTAAGAACCTAAGACTCTGGGTACAACAGAGCAGGAAGAGCCATGTGCCCACCTCCCTGCCAGCCCCTGCTGGAAAATAGGGACCTGAAGTATCCGTGGTTCAAACCTTCTTCCTGTGCCAGAGCTCACAGCTGCCGAACACCGGCTACATTCTTGACTCCAGAGATGAAATAACAGCAGAGGGTTCTGTGCCTTTGCTATTTTAGAGACTTCAAATGCCTTGAAGGCTTCTCTCTGTCCAGAGAGGGGGCAGGCATCCCTGAATTAGTTACTAATTTGGAGGCAGGCTGTTCATAAAACAACAAGAGGGAAGAGGCCAAAGAGTCCCTACATGAGCCAGCATAGGGATTGGTGAGAATCAGCAGGTTCCATAGATAAGATTCCTTTAAGGTAGAGCCCAGGTGAAGCAAGAGGGCTGCACCACCAGTCCCAATGCCCTTCAGCATCCAGGGCATTGGGGGCTTCCCATCCCCCACCCAGGCCTCCCTGTGGACATCCCACCTCCTACTGCATTGGCACCTGGACCGGGAAGAGAGGAAGGCCTCAGAGAGCCTGGGAAAGCTCCTGCCCGTACGGACATCACAGGACCAAAGGGTGGAGATTGGGATCTTCAACCCCCTCAGTCACCCTTCTAGTGCTCCTTCCCTGGGACCAAATCCTCTAGTACTGAAACTAATAAGGGGTGAATTCAGGCATTTTGAAATCTTTTTCAAAATGTTTTCTTTAAAAAGGGTATGTTTGCCAAGTATTACCAGACATATTTCCTGACTAATGGTATGATTTGCATGCAATCTTTTGGTAACAAAGAATGGGCAACACCTATGAGACATTTTCACACTAAGCCCTTCCTTTGACGCTCTGGGGCTTCCACCACACTGCTAGCTCTGCCTTCGCACAATGGGTCTCCACCCAAGAGTCAAGGTCAGCAGCTCTGCCCATATGGACTCCTGGGCCAGTGTCCCCATGGCTTGACCACATCTAGGGTCAGACGTGGCATAGTGATGCTCCACAGCTGCTGGCGACTGGCGGACTTGTCCTCCATAGAGTCGAATTTCAAGTCTGTGATGGAGGAAAGCAGCTGGTTATGGGGTTCAGCAGATGGGCAGCTGGGGAAACTATTTTCTTTTTTTTTTTTTTCTTTTTAATTTTTTTATTGAATGATAACTATGTACATTAATACACTTCTGGGGTACAGTGTGGGGTTTTCACATGCAATCTGAAATACTTCCATCAAACTGATCAACACAGCCTTCATGTCGGAAACTATTTTCAATTGCATATAAGAACAAATGCCTTAAAACACCCACTTCTTGTGACGTGACTGGATGGGCACTCCAAGTGTGATGGGCTTCTGCTTCTCCCACATCTGTGGGACAGTACCGGCCATCCTTGGTTGGGCAGCAGCACTGCTGTAGTGGTCGACATGGCTGAAAACAGAGAGTGAGTTTCAAGTCATGGTGGGCATTGCTACAGAAGGGGATCAAGACAGGGCTCATTTTTGTAAACATTGATGCTCAGAGGAGTGTTTTATTTTTAATTAAAAATTGTCTTATCTTTAAAAATAATTGTTTTATTCTAAAACATACAACAAAATACAAATTAGGAAAGAGACAGAATAAAACAAAGTGTAACCCTTAAACCTTTTAGGTACCTCTAAATCCCAGCAGGGAACAGGGAGTGGCAGCTTTTAAAAACCACAACCTTTGGGATTTTAATTATATCCCATTGAATATGCTGAACCACCTTCAGCATCTCTCATTGTTTATAAAAGAAAAAAAACATTCAAAACCAAATTGCCCTGGCATTGTGCAATTGCTACTTGCCTTTGTCTCCAAAGTAGATTTATATTAGTAGTCACTACCAAGCTCCGGCCTGTGCCTTGACATGAATCTTAAGGCAAATGCAGTTGGGTGACCTTATCTTCCAAATTCTTTGAAACGTGTCATCAAATATGAATTAGAAACTTTTGGCAGTTGTAAGAGATAAGATGCATAAAATCCGATTCCTGTCAAACTGTGATAATGTGCACTAATTGTTAGGAAAGGAGATGAGAAGGCCCAAATTTATAGGTTACCAAGGATGTGTGAGCACATGAAGGCTCCATCAAAATTGAAGCAGATCCGTGTAGCTGGGAAATGTCCAATTATGTCCTTGCCATTTAACACACTAGATAAGGTTCTAAATCCAAGTATTTTTAATATTGGATAAAATTTCAAATTTGTAATTTGAAATGTGGGCACTGAAATTAAATACATGGCATGGAAAAAAGAAATGGTAGAGAAGGCTTTGTGCCAGAACTAATGAGAAGCAGCCATTGGACCAGGGCCCCGGCTACCCTGAAGACAGTAGCCTCCACCTGCCAGTGCAGGCACAGTGGAGAAAGGCCTGTTTGGCCGACCTGCCCACCTCCTCCACGTGGGGAGCAACCACGCTAACGCCAGCATGCAGGTCCTGCTTAGGGCCCGACATGTGGTAAGTGAAAAAATGAACATAGGGGCAGGGTACCCAAGTCTGAGGTTTGAAGTTTTAGACCCACATAGAGAAACCATCATTGAGGCAGGGGCAAGGCCCTGTGTTATTGTTGAAACACAGTGATGTGTGTCCCCACCCATCTGCAGAGTAAAACTAGAGCTGGGAGACACTAGAGGCCACCAGGCTCCTTTCTGCTCACACTGTGCATGTTGGACAGCCACCTACAAAGGCCTAAACAGCTGAGTACAGGATTTAGGAGGCAGGTTGCTCTCAGCCCTTAGATGCTTAATTAATACCTCCAGCACTTGGATACTGTTATCGTTCCTCCTTTACGGGTAAGGAAACTGAGGGACACAGAGCTGAGTAATTCGCCCAAGTTATAAAGCTATCAAACAGCACTACTGGCATTTGAGCCAGCAGCCTGCACCCTTACCACTGTGCCATTCTGCACTCACTGCTCAATTGGCTGCCTCACTAATCCATTCAGGGGCTAGACACTCCCTGAGCATCCATTGTGTGCAGCACGTGCTGCTGGCCTGTCATACTGGTGAACTTGCAGCCTAGCAAACAGGCCAACATCAGAGCTGGGGGCTGCACAAGTTATTACATGTATACAGTTAGAAGGCAACTCTAGCGCTTTAGGGAGATCTCATAGCCAGGACTATGAGACGGGGGGCGGGTGGGGGGGCGGTAAAGAAAGATTTCCTGAACAAGTAACGCTAATGCAGGAGCCTGCCCCTGGTTAGGCAGACAAAGAGGTATAAGAGGGGTGCCTTAGACAGGGGAGAAACATGCCTGCAGCACTGAAGTGGGAGGCTGCTGCACCTCTGAAGGCCCTGTCAGATAGCCAGGGGATGACGGGACAGGGAGCAGGGAGAATGTGGCCCTTAAACAAATGGAGAAATTGAAAGAGGCTTTTTTTGTTTTTTAACAGTGATGTCCTTGTGGTCATGTGTTAATTCAGGAGATAGCACAAGGGGATTCAAACCAGGAAAAATGAAAGAGGGTGCAACTCTCCAAATCTGCACATTGTTTCCAGGATGGTGCAGATGAGACAATGGAGGTTGACAGAAGACAGGTGACTTAAAGTGTCCACTCTCACTCAGCTGCCCAGGAGCTGCCTGAGCTCCCCTTCATCACTGCCCCTCCACCACTTGCCTGGCCAGCATGCTAGGCCCTTCCAATAATAACAAATTTAATTTTATCTTAAGGTCTTTTCTTGCTCTGTTTCCACCTCTGCACTCTGAGTGCAGGGAGCAAAGCATATGGCCAACCCTGAGTGGGCCAATACATGGCCGTCCTATAGCCACAGTGAAGGCCTTAGAGATCAGTAAGCCTATATAATCAGAGAGAATCTCAGAACTACTTCCCAGAAATCCTGGGTTAAAGACTCTGACAGCAAATTTAAACCTAGAAGGATATGACCTAGAACAGGTTCTTTTTCATAAGTCAATTGGGAATGCATTGGTGGTTATTTTTCTTTTCTTCTTTCTCTTCTTTTTTTGCAGTTTTGGCCGGGGCTGGACTTGAACCCTCCACCCCAGATATATGGGGCAGGCACCCCACTCCTTGAGCCATGGGTGCTGCCTCAGTTTTTTTTTTAATAAAATATGCATCATGTTAACAAATAGTATCTATCAATCAACAGTAGCACGAATGTAGTATTATTTCCACCTCATCACAGAAGGAGCACCCTTTTACCTTCCCACTATAAACAACTAGAAAACTGGACAATATGTTGAAACAACTTCATGGACAGGAGAGGGAGAAGAAAGAAGGCAACTCCTGTGATAATTCTGTTTTTCTGTGTGTAGGTAATTTTCAGGGTACATAACAGGGAGGAAGAATCAAAACAGCCCGGCAATCTTGCTGAGTAGAAAAAAAAAATTAAAGTTCACAGTAGACAAAGCAGCTAAAAACTGCAGGGCAGAGTACCAGAAAGCGGGGAGCTAAACAGAGAAAGATTCTGGTAATGTGGAGAGAGGGCATCCCCTGATTTGTTGGCTCAATAAAGACTCAGGTGTGCAAAGATGAAATTTCAGATGGCCAGGCAAAGGAGAACTACTCAAAAAGCTGGGGAGCTACAAGTGAAACAATTCCCAGCACTCACACAGTGCTCAGTTCCCACCAGCCAAAGTGGAGAAGCCTTAATGAATACATGGACATTTAGCGGTGATTTTGAAAGGTTCATGACTTAAAAGTGGTGCCAAAATTCACAGTTCAGAATTTAGTAAGAAAACTGCTAGATTTATGAAGTTGCAAAAACATCTATACTAGAACCAGTCACTAGAAACAGAATAGGAAGTGACAAAAACAAACAAGCAAAATAATAGGATAAGACGATTAAAACCCTAAAACAGCTATAAAATATTTTTTAAAATATGCTTAAAGATTCAAAGGAAAACATAATTAGGAAAGAAATGGAAAATATAAGAAAGAGCCAAATGGGCATCCAGAGAGAAAACAATATATGAAATATGGAGTAAATAAATTTCTAAGTGAGATTGAAAGCAAATTAAACACTGAAAAAACAAGGATTTACCAAATTAATTTGGTGGGAGAGAGGTAGCTAAAATAACTTCTACCAGTTTGAGCTGTTTGGGAGGATAAAGCACTGTGGGCTCTGCTGCTTAGTATCATCACCACTATTTTGTGGCCTAAATTACACAGGTGGAAAAGAGCGGGGCGGCAGGGAGGGGAAATAAAGATCAGTGAGCTTGAAGGCATAGCATTAGAAACTTGGAGCTAAGAATAAAAAGGGGGGAAAAGGAAGACAGAAAAGGAAAAAAGGGAAAAAAATCTTCTGTGGCCTGCATGAAAATAGTAAATGGTCTAATGGCCGTGTCATGATTTTTCAGAATGAGAGAAGAGAAAGAAAGAAATGTAAAAAATAGTTGAAAAATAATGGTCCAAACTTTCCCAAATTTGATAACTATACACCACAGATCCAAGAAGTTCCATCAACTGAAAGCTAAATAAAAATACTGTGCTGGATGTGGTGGCTCATGCCTGTAATCCTAGCACTCTAGAAGGCTGAGATGGGTGGATCTCTTGAGCCCAGGAGTTTGAGATGAGCCTGAGCAAGAGCAAGACCCTATCTCTACAAAAAAGTAGAAAAACTAGCCAGGCATGGTAGCAGACACCTGCAGTCTCAGCTACTTGGGAGGATGAGGCAGGAGGATCGCTTGAACCCAGGAGTTTGAGGTTGCTGTGAGCTGTGATGATGCCATGGCACTCCATAAGGGCACAGAAGCTCTTAACACTCGATGTAGTTGGCAAACTTGATTTATTTGATATATATGGAGGACTATAACCCCAAATTGCAAAATATGCATTCTTTTCATGTGTACATAGAATATTAACTAAAATAAATCATATACCAGGCCTTAGAAGACTAAAGTTATATAGTACAGAGCCTCTGACCTTGGACGAATTAAGCCAGACATCAAAAATAGAAAGATAACAAGGAAAATTCCCAAACATTTTATGATTAAGCAATACTTTATAACCCATGTATCAAGAAATAAATTAGAATGAAAATTAGAAAACATACCAAACTAAGTAATAACAGAAATATCATGTGTCAAACTTGATGGGATCCTGCCACAGTAAGTTTAAAGGGATATTGATAATCTCATGGGTTAAAAAAATTTTTTAAAGGAAAGGGCTAAAATGAAGTCAGATTGAAAATCAGTGATCTAATGTCTATCTCAAGATGATAGAAAACAAAGAACAAATTAAACTTAAAGAAATGGGAAAGAACCAGTACCAATCAAAAAAGATAGCAAGAAAATGAGGGGAAGGGCATTCAGTAGAGAAAATCAAGAAAGCCTAAATATTTTCCAAGAAAAGACTGATGTGATTGATAGTCTCTAAGCAACAGTAATCAAGAAAAAATGAAAGTACAAATTATTATTAATGTCTGTATTTAAAAGGCATCTTACATGTTTACATGGATGGAGCTGGAACATATTCTTCTTAGCAAAGTATCTCAAGAATTGAAGAAAAAGTACCCAATGTACTCAGTCTTACTATGAAACCAATTTATAGCTTTCTTATGAAAGATATAATAACCCAGTTATAGCCCAAGAAGAAGGGGAAAGGGGAAAGAGAAGGGAGGGGAGGGGGACGATGGGTGGAGGGAGAGTAATTGGTGGGACCACATCTCCGGTGCATCTTACAAGAAGGGTACATGTGAAATTTACTAGGTGTAGAATATAAATGTCTTAACACAATAATTAAGAAAATACCGTGAAGGCTATGTTAACCAGTTTGATGAAACATTTCAAATTGTACATAAAACCAGCACATTACAATGTACCCCATGATTGCATTAATGTACACAGCTATGATTTAATTGATTTAATTTAAAAAAAAGATTCTGGAGGTATTAAAATAATAAGAGGAAATATGAACAAACTTTTAGACTAACTCATCTAGAGAATAGGAATTAATAAGGAACAGCTCATTTTTTGACACAGGCTAATCTCGGTAGCAATTGCAGAAAAAAGCATTACGAAGATGGCCACTCCTTCTCATGAAGAAACAAAATATCAAAGCTTCCCATATTAAAAAACTAATATGTCATGAATAAGTTTCCAGGAATAAAAACTTGGTTTCACATTTGAAAATCAATCATAATTTACCACATTAATAGGATAGAGGAGAAAAATCATAGATACACCATAATTAATAATTAACAAAATCTTTGTTAATATTCCATACCTGTTAATAACTTGTTTTAAGAAATAGCAAACTAGGACTAAAAAGAACATTTTAAATCTGTTAAAGCAAACCTACCAAAACTGAAAACCCTACAATAAACATCACATTTATTCTCTCTAATCTCAGGAATGAGACAAGGATATCTATGGTATTATGGTTCTCCATGGAAGCAGAACCAATAGGATGTGTGTGTATGTACTTATGTAAGTATGAAATATGGGGATAAGACATAACATAAGCTATTACAATTAATCCATAAAAGTGTTGAGGTCACTGGGTACAGTACCAATATACTTAAATAAATGGTCTTTGTATATATTAACAGCAAACAAACAGAAAGTAAAATTTAAGTAGTATCAAGAAAATCAGTCACCTAGAAATAAATCTAACAAACACATGCAAATTTCCACACAGAAGAAGACTAAAGATTACTAAAAGAAACTAACGTCCCAAACTTACAGAGGGAAATATATAGTCAATACTTATTATTCACAGTAGTTGTTCTATAAAGTTAACATGATCACTGAATTAGCCAATACTAACCATTGCTTCTAAGGGACATATAGGGGTAGTTTCCTGTGAGCCTCTGGTCAACTGATCAACACCCAGCCTTACTTAATGGGTGCTTCTGTTTAAAGACACATTAATGTATTTTGTTGATTCATTAACATTGAACTCAGAGACAACAGCATTACAACTCACACCTTAATAAGGCTTTTCTAACACATGTATTTTCTCACAAGGTAGTAAGCCCTTCCTGCAGTTAGGAATTCTAAATATCCCCTTAGCAGTGCATGTGGAGGCCATTTTAAGGGAAAAGCACACAAAATGATAAAAGCATAAGCCATTAAAAAGACAATTATTTATGATTAATATAATGTGAGAGCCTTGCTCTACCTCAGCTGGGAACTTGCCCATCAGGTAACACAAAATTTTCACACCTATGTATATTCATAGTTACCACAAAAGGACCACAAGTATTAATTTTGGGATTGCAAATAAATATTCAGGAATACAAAATTCATAAATAATGAATATTGACTTTATCACATTCAAGGACTGAAAGATTAAACAAAAGTCAATTATCCTCAACTTGATCTACAATATATATTCAGTGAAATCTCAACTGGCATCCCAGGGGACTCTTTTGGGGGAAACTGATACAATTCCAAAGTTCATGTGGGAATTCAAAGTGTTGGAAAGAGCAAACAACTGTGAAGATGAAAAATAAACCTGGAGCCCTTATCCCACCAGACAGCAAGACTTTCATAAAGTGCAGTTAAATGAAACATTGTGAGATTAATGCAAAGATAGAAAACTGTGCCAATGGAATGGAGTCCAGAAGCTGATCCACTCATAAATGGCCATCTAATTTACCACACACGTCCTTGTGATGTACCACCAAGTCGACAAAAAATACATATAACTCAATAAAAAATCAGTAAAAATTTTGTCTAAATCTTTCACATAAGAGGGTTTTCGAATGATCATTGATTAGCAGGACAATGCAAAATAAAATCAATGAGATAAAAAACACAACCATCAGAATGATTAATTTTTTTTTAAATTAGGACAGTATCTAGTGTTAGGAGAATGTGGATGAGCTGGAACTGTCATAAACTGCTGATGGAATAATAATCATTTGGAACAATCTCATTGGAAAATCATTTGATAGCATTTACTAAAGCTATGAAAGTGCAGCCCTAGTGCTCAGAAAGTCCTGTTATATAACTAATACAAATGCCTAGAAATTCACTAAAAGATGTGTGCAAGGATGTATATCAAAGCACCATCTATTGCAGCTCCAAACTGGAAACAACTTAAATGTCCATTAAAAATAAAATGGATGAATATAGTTTGATATATTGATGCAATGAAATGTCTGCTGTACAGCTTAGAAAAAAACTTACAACGCAGCATCATGAATGAACATTGCTACAGCTTGAATGTGTGTGTACGCCCCAAATTTAAAACTTGAAACCTAATTCTTACTATAGTGGTATTAAAAGGTGAAACCTTGGGGAGGTGATGGGGGTGTAGCCTTCATGAGTGGGATTAGTGTTGTAGAAAAAAGAGGTCTGAAAGAACGTGTTCTCCCCTTTGACCATGCAAGGATCTAGAAAGGAGGTATCATCTTTGACATGGGGGGCACCCCTCACCAACCACCAAATCTTCTAGTGCTTCAAGCTTGGACTTCCCAGCCTCCGGAACTGTGAGCCATGACTTTATCTTGATAGTAAATTACTAAGGCTAAGGTTTTTCATTATAGCTTCCTGAATGAACTAAGACAAATATGACAAATATTATATTGACAGACCCAAACAACTATGCACTACATGATTTTATTAATAAAAATTTCTATGAGGCCAAACATTATGGTGATAGAGTCAGAATAAAGGTAACCTTTGAGGGAAGAATAATGGTTTGAGGGGTTCTCAGAGTGGTCCCTGAAAACCCCTGAGGTCCTGGTGCTATTTTAGATCTTGACTGGGGCCATGGCTATACAAACATGAATGTTTGCTAAATCAAGCTTTATACTTAATATCCAGTGCATATTACTATAATCACTTCAATAAAATGTTTATTCAAAGATTTTGGAGGAAATTATTTTCTAATCTAGAATTTTCTATCCAACCAAACCAGCAATTACCAGTGAAAGTAGGAAAAAAAAAAGGATAGAGGCTTACAATGTTTCAAAAATCTATGAATTCTCCCCTGTAAATTTTCTAGAGAATTTGGGAAGTTGTGTTATATAAAATGATACAATAAATCAGGATCTGGCAATTTTTTTCTGTTAATAACAAGATGGTAAATTTATCAGACATTGTGGGCTATACTTTCTCTGTCTCAATGACTCAGGTCTGTAGGCTGAAAGCGTCCACACTCAGTGTGCAAGTAACTTTATTCACAAAAACAGATAGGGTAAGGTGACCAGATTTTAACATTGGTAAAGTGGGACACCATTGACCAGGGGTGGGGGGTTTCTTAATTTAAAATTTGGTCTATACGGAGCAACAAAAATTTTCATAGAACACAAAAATAGTATTGTAATATATATTTTTTAATTTCAACATAAGTACAATTTACAAATATAATACATTAAAAAATTATGTATAGTATTATTTTATTCTTTGGCATATTTCTCATTTG
>CAUYQV010031065.1:0-13033 GCA_963574575.1 Galagoides demidoff | reverse complement strand
GAATGCATGGGAAGTGAACTTTTCTAGAACTAGAATATAAATGTTTTGATACAATGACTAATCAAATGACATGAAATTTATGTTAACCAGCTTGATGAAAGTATTTCAAATTGTATATGAAAACAGTACAATGTACCCCATAGTTGCATTAATGTATACAGCTATCAATTAATAAAATAAATAAATAAATAAATAAAATAAAATAAAATAAAATAAAAAAAGGAACTGAGGATGTCGGCCAGCCTGGAGAGAAAGGTGGAGAGGAGGGGAGCTTGGATAGACCACCTGGGGCTCACTGATAGTTGACCTGCCATGAGTATCCTTGTTCATATCAATTGGCTTAAGCTTTGGGGCCAGACCTAGAAATCTGCATTTTTAACAAGGTGCTTCTGCTGCTCACTAAAGTTTGAAAACTACTGTTGTAATGAAGAATCGTGGGAGCATGGAGAGGATACAGACATGTGTAGGTAAAGAGGGGAAGGAACTGAGAGGATGCTGAGAGGAACTGTTGTAGGAGTCTTGTTGGAGAGAGTAAATGAGTCAGGGGCTAACTCTTCAAGGAAGAGAGAGCGTGGCCTGGAGCCTACCGATGTTTGAAACAAGCAGGAATTTTAAAAAGGATCCAGGGGGTTCCAGGGAGAAGGATTCAACAGTGGTTTGCAAACAGCAAGGAAGAACCCAGAGCTCCTCTGCTTCCGTGCAGCGTTACCTTGGGTGTGGAAGAGATTGGCCACACTTGAGCAAACTGCAAGGAAAAGTGGATCTTCCTGCGGGAGTCAGGGCTCAGAGTCAGAAGGTGAGGGAAGAGCCTCAGTTGTTCAGGTGATTCTGCTAATGACAGACTGGGAGTTTCCTGGAGGGTGCCTTGTGGTTACCACAGGCAACTCGGGCCTAAAGCAATAAGTCTTCACGGAGGTGTTGGAGGCAATAATCAGACCTAATTAGGAACACCTTAAAAGTCAATAGTTCTCAATTTTGGCTGCATTTTAGAATCAGCTGGAGGGAAGTTTTAAAACTCCCCAATGTCTAAGCAACGGCCAGGCCAACTAAATCAGAATTCTGGTGGTAGGCCCCAAACATCAACATTTTTATAAAGCTCCCCAGGTTATTCCAATACTCAGCTAAAGCTGAGACTCCGGTTTTTTTTTTTTAAATTTGCGAAGGCAAAAGAAGCAGTGAGCAATGTTGACTCTGGAGCCCGGGACCTGCCTCCTAAGATAGAACACCTCTCGCCCTGTCTGCCTGGGTCCTCCCCGGTCAGATCATCTAATGAGGTAAAACCCATTAAAAAAGCAAATGAATCTCTCAGACCAGTCTGGGAGATGTGTTTGTGTGTATCAGCCAGTAAAAAGTAAAAAAAAAAAGAGAGAAAGTTTTCTGTCCAAGAGCTGAACCAGCACAGCTTGATGCTGTGTTCCACAGGAGAGCGGGTCACCGCTGAATTGGCAGCTGATTGCATACACATTGCTCTGAGTGCGCCTCAAGAACTTTGACTCTTTTGGAAGAACAGCAGGTGAAAGGTTCACAGCACAACTTTTCACGGTTAATTAGCAGTTAGAATCGCTCCAAGAAATCAAATAGGGAGGAGCAGATGGACTGGCAGCTCACCTTCGGGCCATCGTTTGTACGCCCCGGCCATTAGTCTTGGCTGTTAAGAACATTACCTAGAGGGAACGTGATCTTATATTTTTGCTTATTTTCCATTTCATTGCTAAATAATTTAACCTTAAAACCGGATTTGTTAAAAAAGAAAAGCAAATGAAATGTTTACATCAGAGGTGCTTAATTTGCAACATGGTGCCATCATCATCTCCTGGCAGTGGTTACGGCGCTGTCAGATGTACCTGGCTGCTTTAAGTGCTCAGTCATCACGGACATGCTCTAGTGAGTGGAGGATTCCTGCTTGCAATTTAGAAAGACCACATTACATTTTACTGGCATCTCAGGAAAATAAGCCTTTGCTTTGAGATTTTAAAACCTCTTTTTAAAACTTACCACTCGGATGGTCCTGTTTATGAACAAACCAGGTTGTAGTATTTTAGCAAGTCAGTGTTATTTTCTTTTTGTTGTGGGAATAGTTTGGCTGCATTTAAAAATTAAATCATTATTCTACAAGCACAGCACTCCGAAGAGGTTTTAGATCTTATTTGCTAGTGGTGTAGCTTTTGAAATTGAGGTGTAGAAGTGGGATCTGCTGTAAACTTTTTTGCATTTGTTGAGTCTGTGTCCCAAGCAACATAGACTTAGGAAAGGGTAGTGACTTTTGTTGCCTTCCTCCGTATGGAAATATGTGTTAGGTCTCTTTGAAAATAGGTGCTACTTAGATGCAACGTACTGTTTCCCCAGTGGGAGGGACTGAGAATGCTGGGTGACCTCTGTGAGGTTACGCGCTGCCTCCCTGAAAATTTCCTCCATCTGAAGTAGAGAAAATACCTGCTGAGCTAAGAACTGTGGTGAAGAAAAAACTCCTTAACCGTGACAAATGGCGTTTCAGGACAGGGTTTCTGAAATTCACCTTGCGCCACACATTCTAAGTTCACTACTCTGCACCAGGCATTTGCATTCTCAGGAAGCCAGAATGAGGGGCCAGAAATGCTTCTAGGCAAAATATTGCAGCGAGCAGCTTTCTCTGTTGTCTCTCCGTGGCCGTCCCCTCCATGCTGCCAGCATGCACCTATGAATGTCATCTTCTGTGTATTCCGACATACATCATATCAGATAAAACTTCATGTTCTTACAGAAGAAATCCATGTGCCAAAATCAGCCCATCTCAACTTTTTAAAAAACAAACGAACAAACAAACCTTGCTTGAACTCTACCCCAAACCAATTAAATCAGTAAATCTAAGGCTATACAGTAGAGATTACTGGGGTTTGAAAGCTCCTTAGGTGATTCTAACATACAGCCTGGTCCAACTACCACTATCTTCCATAAAATCAGGGCTCCTGTAGGATCTAATCCTAAAGAGTTAGTTGGATCAAGGAGATATTTGTAGACCAGAAATCCTTCCGTGCTATTTGTGAGCCTAGAGTCAATGCGATGGCATTATCCGACCAGCCTGAAGAGGGACAGCCACAAAGCTCACAAGGGTTATTTTTCTATTGCTATGGAATCGCCAGTGGCTGTGACCCTGTTTTCTCTTATCTCAGGCACTGCATTACCTGTGATCATCTACCACTCAGCAAAAGTATAATTTCCCTTATATTTACCAGTATAGTGTTCACCAGCAAGATATGAACATCTTGATTTTGGAGGATGGATGGGGAGAACTCCAAATTCATTTGACATTATGTCACTGTGGATTTCTCGTTCTAGGAGACAGTCACCATAATTACAGCAGAGTTTTCTCTTCTTTTCATGTGTTTAGTTAACTCAGTGAACCTGTGCTTGCTGGGAGTTGGCTCTGTCTCTGGAAGGATTAGGGGAATGAGCTCCGGACTGCAAGAGTGCTGGGATGTTGGCCACAGCTATGGAGATTTTCAGTTCTAAGCCCCTTGCTTTATAAGTGTTGAAACATGTATTAGCAAATATGTAATTTAAATGGGCAGCTCCTCCTATTCTTGACGTAAGAATTTACATTTACATATGTGGTGAAGATAGAAGTCTTTGGAGGAAAGATGTGTGTGGTAACGATCAATATGTTCAAAATTTTTAATTTTAGTTTTTGAGCTCTTTTGAACTTGTGCCTTAAAATGGATTATAATAAATAAAACCTGATTGGTTACTGTTTCTTCAGTTTGGTAACATAAAGTGTCCACTTCTGGTTTCTAGTCAAGCCCTCATCTCTTCTGCTAAGCCATGGCTTAGAAGACACATGACTTTTCCATACCTCTTGTGGGCCGTCCTCCCACCCCACTCTCCCTGTACCTCTCCAGGAGTGCTATTATGTGTCAATGTCAAAAATATTGTTATTTAAAAGTATGAGGAGTTAAGCTTTTTGTGCAATCCTGGAAGTGACTAAAATCTATTATATCCATTTTGTGGCCCTTTGGTTGTTCTGTGACTTATTTCTTGGACTGTTATTTTCCAATTTATTGTTTCAAGAAGACCAGCTTGTATATATTTCCTGGGAATGTAGGCATTATAGATGTTTCCTACTTGCTCTGGGAATGATTGCTTTTGAAACGCTTCAGTCAGATGATTTATGCCTTTTATAGGAGCCGCTTTTTTTCCCTCTCAGTGTGTTATCTCCCTTAATAAGATGCCATGAGAACTTATTCAATGTTCTTTCCCTGACCTTTGATGAAATCTTGGCAGGCCCCAGTCTTAGTCCTCTCTGGTAACAACAATCTTACGGCTTTGCTCTTGTTAAATTACAAAACGGTGTTAATTCATTATGCAAAAGTTTCAGTCCACATAATATTCAATATTTAATCTTCAATGAAGATTATTTCTCCTTCCCCCGCCATAGGATGTCAGCCACTGGCAGCTTCTCTTTACCTTAGCTCAGACCTTTAGTAGGAGAGAACCTTCGTGAGGGGAAGCCGGTGTGCTCGGCTTTTCCTGTTCACATTACACTCCTGTGGGTGTTTGGGGAAGGACCCCAGAAGGTGCTATCTCGGGACCAGCGCAGGCCCTCACAAAACACTGAATCTCTCGGCACTGAGATCTTGGGCTTTCTTGCTTCCAGACCTGTGAGAGAGAAGTTCCTATTGTTAATAACTTTCCCAGTTCATGGAATTTTGTTGTAGCGGCCTGAAGAGACCAAGGACATCCCTCTTCCTCCTTCACGTCTTCTCTTACTCACGGTCTTCAACAAAAAACAGAAAGAAGAGAGACAATGACGTAAGGCAGAGAAATAGCTGCCGAGGAAACGTCTGGTGACGTCGTTGGCTGACTTCAGGCTTTCTAGGCTGAGATTTTTTTGTTTGGCTGCTTGTGTTTGTGGTTTCATTTTGAGATTTTGGTCACTGAGGACTTATCCAGCTCTATCTCTCAGCCTCTCACAGAATCAATCACAGCACAATCCAGTTCTATTCCACTGTTCTTCCTTGAGCTCCTAAATCTTCTCCATATTCAATACCATAAAGAAGCTATTAGCATTTTTGCCTTTTCCAGGAGGTACATTTTGAGTTAAAATGGTGCTACCCACACTATTTCTTCCTTGTATGGCTCACCATCTTGGACCTGGAAGTCTCTGGCCAGTCTTGACACGATCATAGTTATTCTGCTGTCCCAAGCCACTGTATCACCCTGAGGCATTCTCTGTAACTTGGAGGGGTCCTCAAACTTTTTATTTAAACAGGGGCCAGTTCTCTGTCCCTCAGACCATTGGAGGGCTGGACTGTGGGCCTCGGGACAAGTCGGCTGCTAAGCAGGACAGGTAGTGGTGGCAAAAACACCTGGCGGGCTGGATACATGTCCTTGGCGGGCAGCAGTTTGAGGACACCTGATTTAGGGAGTCAGCATTCTAAGATCTGAGAGTACTGTAATGGAAATGTCTACAACAAAGCTTTAAATGAAGAAGCGCCTCTCACACTCAGCCCCTCCTTCTTGGGAAAAAGGGAATTTCCACTGTGCTGACAACTTGTTTTCACCAATCCACCTTCTTCACACTTTGACCTAGTTTATTATCATCAATTTGCTTGAGGAGTCTATTATTGTAGTAGTAATTATGGCTACTGACATTTTCTTTGTAAATTTTGCATGGAAGCATCTGTCTCATACTCAATTCTGTATTTGATGAGCATCTTATTTTTTGCCTCAGTTGAAATCAGAGCAGAAGGACTTAAATTTTAATATCTAGTTAGATATGTCAAGAACCAGAGGTGAGAAGAGGCAGGTATGAGATAATTCAGATATAGTATTTGCTATCATCCCATCTTCTTATGATCAATCCTCTTCTGATTAATACAAAAATTGTGGCTTTGCTTGTCAAGTGGAGTTTCTCATTGATTTTAGATTTCCTACTATCGCCAGGGAAAAGCTGGTTGAAATAACTGCTATAAAAAGACAAAAGTCGAGTAGGAGATGTTGAGACCATGTATAGGAATAGTTTCCTGTGAACTGAGTCAGAAGAATTGCATTTACTTTATAAGATCTCAAGTGGCTTGAATGATTTAGATAAGCTTTAGGCACCAAACAGGAGTACAGTGTACTGGGTCTGTTCTAATTCAGGAAGCTGGAAAAACACCTCCTAACTTTTCATCTTTAATTGGCCTTCAGTACCGGGTCACCATAGCTCACAGGCAGTGGACCACATGAGTTAGAGTATTGCTGTGCCATTGGGACATTCATTAGTGTCCGACTTTACCGGCTTTGTAGAATTACAAAGTTAGGATGTTTGCAGCATGAAGAACTATGATTATATTTTATAAAGTTAATTCTTTTAGCCTCTGTAATATAGTGAAATAAAGTCTGCTTCCTTTCCTGCCAAGTATACAAGTTGTTGAGCTATAGATTACTGCTTTGCATCTTTTCAAGGATGATGACTACCACAATTTGGGCTATAATTTTATACACTTATGCCCATGTTTACCATATTTGCATGTTGGGAAGTAACTCTATAAAGAATTTTTCTACTAAAGCATTTCTAATTTGTTTTGCTTCTGTGTTTTCTGTTTTGGAAACATGCACTCTTAATACTTTATATATAATAGAATTGGAGTTGGAGTGCTTTAGGGAATATTAAAGAAATGTAATACATATACTGCAGGTATACAAAGAGACTCCTAGAATGGTTGAACCACTAGATGGAAGGGTTGTGAGTCCCAAATGACTATGTGAACCAGATAACATCCTGTCCCTCCCCCAACATGCTATCGACTCTGTCATGTCTGTTGACTGTGATGTGAGTAGGTGGAATCAACCATTAACATATTAAGTTACTAGCATTTGGGGGTACTTTATTTTAGTTTTAACTTAGTAAATATTTGTTTGAAATTGGTTTGCCAGTCTGTTCAGAATGATTACAGGGGGCTTTTTCAGCACTGAAACCATATTATAACAGAATTGTGATATAAGTAATGTCTCCTATAAGCCACACTTTAAGAGTAGTTAAAAATATAGGAATATATAAGGAGACTATTGTCTTATCTATTGTACTCTAGCTCAGTTGGTTTAGGTATCAGTGAAGGTGGAGATAGTAAGAACATGTGTTACTGAAGCAGCTATATTCTGAAAAACTGAAGGAGCTGAACTTCTTCAGTGGAAACTCCAGAATTTTAATATCAGAGAAGGATTGCAGTTGTAAAGAAAAATAAAAGATATATAATTGGGTCAAGAATTAAGATAATGATGCCAGGAATTAAAAATTATAAAAGAGATATTTTAGAAAAAAGTGAATCTAATGGCTATCTGCATTAGAGACACTTGAATGTTTGTTGAAAATACAAATTTTTTTTTCTTAAAATTGTATTTATTTATAAAATTACTTATTGTTTGGGATTCCTTGAGGGTACAAAGAATTAGGTTACATTGATTGCATTTTTTAGATAAAGTCCCTCTTATAATTGTGTCCTGCCTCTGACAGGTGTGCCATACACCTTGATGCCCCATCTCTCTCTCTGCTCCCCTCTCCTCACTTGCTCATTTCCTTACCTCCCCCTGTATTAGCTCATACACTGTTTTCATATTAGAATAGAGTGCATTGGATTGAAAATACAAATTCTTGGGCCTTAAACAAGACTTACTGTCAAAAACCACCACGTTTAACACATGAAAATAATTTTATTTTTGTGAAGTTTAAATGAAATTATATAAAGTACTTATAAAGATGCTTAGCGTATAAGCATTCAATGAAAGTTATTGGTATTATTAAAATTTTTATGCACACTAAAGCTGAGAAATCTTGTTATAGAAATGTATTATGTGGTGAAATGAGTTTTTTTTCTTCTATGTAGATAACTAGTAATGGGATTACGGAGTCAGATGAGACGTGTACTTTTATTTTTTTAAGGATTCGCCATACTTCTTTCCCGAAATACAATTCCACTAACAGTGCATTCCGTACCCCTCTCTCTGCACCCACGCCAGCATCTGCTGCTTTGGGACCTTGTGAAGTGGGCCATTCTCACTGGGGTTAGGTGATATCTCCAGGAGCTTTTGATTTTCATTGGAGAGCATTCTTCTAAGTAAAATATCTCAAGCATAGAAAAACAAGCATCCCATGTACTCAGTACTAATCTAAAAGTAATATACCAGCAACTACCATGTCCCTCCACCGGTCACCTTTATGAGAGGAGGTATTTGCTTTTTCTATCTCTATTTACATAGACTGTCTGCATTGTGTTTCTGTGGCATATATTTACATATTTTGCTTCTTAGATAGAATTTTCATATATAAATAACTGTATTTTCCTCATGATTTGCTAAATTATCTAGAGTAGTGACTACATCTATTTCATTTTGTTCACTCAAAAATAGTGAGTACCTAATATGTTCCAGTGCTGTACAGATAAATGCCAAGAAAAACAGGCATAGTTCTGCCTCTGTGGAATTTCTCATTCCCACAAAGGCATTGTCTGGCAAAAATACAAATCAGTGCCAATCATAAGAATAATGAGCTCCATGGAGAACGTCCATCGTGCTATGACAGCATCTAATAAGGGAGGCTTCCTATGGACCTGTGATATGGAGGAGAAGTTATATTTAAACATCATAAGGGAGTGAAGTCAGTTCAGGCAGAAGTAAGATGCCCTGACCTTGTGGTAGAAGCAGTTTAGATGCATCTGAGCAAAGAAAGACTCCCAACCAAGTTGGAGCCTAGAAAAGAGATGGAAAGTGAGGACGGAAAAGTAATTGAGAACCAGGCAATTAAGGACCTCATAGTCATGTTAAGATTTTAGCCTTTATTCTATTAGCATGTGGTACGTATCAAATAAAGATTTATTTAAAGAATGAACAAATCTGAACATTATTAGTAAGCGATGAGGATGGAGGTAGCAGACAGTGAGAAACACCATCTAGGTGAAATTTAGGGAATGAGATTAGCGTGACCTGGAAATGAGACTCACAGTGTAAGCAGGAAGGCAGACAGTGGTTCCCGTGCAGGGTTTGCTGCTGCTGAAGTGGTGGGTGAACCCCCTCACTGGTGGGACCACAGACTCTGAAAAGACGGAGCAGGTGAGCATGGAGGTGAGATGGTTCTCCGCTCTTTGAAGATAGAGCAGAGGTTTGTAATGAGACAAACAAGATTGTCAGGAAGCTCTGAGGATGTTAGATGAGCGCCAACCTTGGCCAGCTGTGAGGTTGAAGGGTATTGACGTGAATGAAACCCAGCGCCTGGATTTTGCCATAGTTATTTTATGCTTACGATTGTGAATGGAGTGTTGGAGGTCCTCCAGACTATCCCATGGTTTGGTGACTTTTCTAGGAGTAGTCACAGAAGTCAGCACATAGTCATAATTATAGCGATGATGTTTTACAGTAAAAGGTTTCAAAGAAAAAGGAGCAAAGGGAAAAGATATATGGGGCAAAGTCCCATGTACACAAGAGATAAGGGTCTAAAGCAGTGATATTCAACTGGGATGCTACGGCGCACTGGTGTGCTGTGAACATTTTTAAAGATCAATAATTAAATTATTTTTGAGAGAAGTTCAAAGCAGAATAACTATATTCTTTTTTTCACTCTTTTTTGTTTATCAACATCATTTAAGTGTGCCATGAAACTTAATAGGTTCAAGTGTGCTGTGAGATTAAAAAAGGTTGAAAAACACTGTGAAGAGTCCTCCCCTAGCTGAGTCAGGGGGACAAATTTAATTCCCTAGCCATGAGTTGGGCTGATATGTGAAATACTGTCTACCAGGACGTCCCTTCAAGCACTCAGCGCCCAGAATTTTTAGCACTTTTAAGCACTTTTGCCTAGCTTGTGCCAACTTTCCAAACTCCTAGCGTTCAGTATAAACTATGCTGCTTTTCCGCATGTTAGGCATAGTGGGTTCCTCTTATCAGTTCTAGGAATGTTAGCAAATTCCCAAAGCCAGGCAAGGGTCAACTTTGCAAGCACGCCTTTGTAAAGCTATCTTGACCCTTTTCTGCACAGCAACAATTATAGAACTTGTAGATCATTCTTTGTCCCCTTGTTCTTTGTGCTTTCACACTTTATGAAATATATTCTGAAGCAATGTACTGTATATATAGGTATGGCTGCCATTTTGTGTACACATGGCTACCACAAATGGACTTTGCCATCTTTGGGTCATCCTTTTTCTTCATTCCTCCCCTAACAGTGGTCTTGCTGCACCGCACATTGGCCGAGTGGGGTTCTGTAGAATTCTATCCTGTGCTCCCTTCCTTCTTGTGATCTTTCCTCCAGTCATCACATGTTGAACTCACGTCAGACCTAAGTCACCGTGAAGGTTAATAGAGAAATGATCCTCCACTATGAAATGTCTGTTACGTTAGGTTGTAATTTATATTCCTAACAACTCATGAAGCTACTTAGGGTCTAATTCGAACTCTACTTAGAGTTCAAAGATAGTATTTATGGGAAATTATAAAATATAATGAAATCATATAAAGATTTAGTACAAATTAAAGTAATTCTAGTGTGGAAATGTATTAGCCGATAACAGTTTACCTTGCAGAGAAATATACACGGATGTTTTTTACTAGACTGATGTTATGGTTATTGGGCGTTAAACCGGGGAACTGCTAAGAGGGTTGTGGTGATGACAATTGTGATGTACCAGAGTTTTCTCTGGCTAGGGACTTGCTATATTATGACACAATATAGTTTACATATTATCCTCTGTATTACATTATTCTATACCCAACATGAAGTTTTACTATTACATATTCCTAGAAATTGCTTCTCTTTTCTAAATCTTTGTCATTCAAAATGTGTCCTGTGGACCAGTAATTATGGTATTACCTGGGAATTTGTTAAAAATAATGTCAGGCCCATCCCCAGACCTACTGAATAAGATTCTATGTTTTAGTAAGATCCTCAGTTACTTCATATGAGTATTAAAGTTTGAGAACCATTGCTCTGAATCCTGCCACTATCCTTACCTTTAATTTCTTTGCTATTAACATGTGCCTTTTACATGTTACATAGCTAGTCATGCTGGGAATTATTAGTCTGTCAAGAATCGGGGATTAAAGTCACAACCAATGGGAGGGGGACAGGGACAGTCAAAACCAATGGGAGGGGGACAGGGACACGTGAAAACCAACTGTCTCTGACCTCCCCCCAACTGGGACTTGAGTTAAAAAGTCTGTTAACTAAAGAATTGATTACACTTGGAATCTACAGATTGTTCCCTAAACAATCCCTTTACTGCATTAATTTGGGGGATGCAAACAAGAATTCCCTAAATTGTGTTAATTTGAGAAGTACTGCAGCAGCATCAGCTATTAAGAAATCTATTGTTTCTCCAAAGACACTATGTGCCTTCTTAGCCTCTAGCCATCGCCCCAGTTGAGGATGACTATTCTGAGCACTCCAGGGGACTGTTGAAGGATGCTGTTAGCCCAGTGTCCCCAACCTCAACAATGATGCCCCTACCTGAAAATTGATCATTTTCACCTTCTGTTATGCTATTTCCAGGCAAGTAGCCCCTGAGTTGTGTCACGATTTAAGCCGGAGGTATCCAACTTCCCCTTTCTCTTTTATTTTTTGATCCCTATTCTCCATTGGTAACTGTTTGTGTCCAGATTTTAGGACAGACCCAGGAGCATGTACAGCCTTAGGCAATTTAGTGATTCTCTTGGCTCTGTCTGGAGCATCTCTTGGTCAGGAAGAGTTTGATTCTTTCTCTGTTTTTCAGTCCCACAGTTGACTGAACTGCCCTCATCTCCCTGCCCTCATCCAGGTAGTCATCCGCTCTCTAATTGATTCTCCCTAAGCCTGGCACTTCTCACTTACCGTGTAGGCAGCTCACACATCCTAGCTGATATTTCGCAACTAAAAATTTTGGTTACATAGAATCATTACCCTTTCAATTAAAATGCAGGTAACCATAAAGAAATAATTTATCAAAAATAGGAATCAAATTTCATATAAATTATAATTAGAATTCTGTTTGAATTTTATTATTCAGGATTTACTAGAAAGAGGTTAATTAACATTAGAATTTGATCTGAATATTGAACAAATTTACTTATTATAATGGAGTTCATAAGTATTGAGCTGATTTGTACTAGAGGGAACTATTATATATAGTAATTTAAATTCTATTTCTAAAATAAATAGTTTCTTAGTTTTCTAAGACTAGGAGAATATGCAAAATGATACCATTAAACAAACTAGAAGAATGAATTGGTCTGATTTTTTTTTCTTCTATGAAGCTACATTGTTCTCTGAATGTCAGAGTACTTTTTGTTTCTTCTTTCTCTTAAAATGGTATTTTCTTAACTTAAAATAAACTGGATCTACTCAATGTAATTTTGCTGAAGTCAGTAGTCCTAGCTCTAGACTTATTATTTTCAATTTTTTATGGGTGTTTGGTGAAATTGAACAAAATGTGTTTAAATATTTCATGCTGGATTTATCTTGAGAACTCATTATGGGCACAAGAAACTTTTTATTAAATGTAACTGAATTCATCTGGGTTTTATAAAAATTTTTTGCATTTCTCTTATTTTTTTATTTCAGATTAATATAAGTATACCTACAATTAGGTTACATTTTTGCATTTGTAAGGTAGAATCCAAGTTGTAGTTGGGCCCTTCACCCAGGAGGTGAGCCATATACCCCTACACTGTACCCATTAGGTAAAAGCTTACCAAATCTCCTCTTTTCTTGATTTTAAAAGTGTTTTTCTCTCATGTGGACATGTAGTTGTTCATCTGCTAGTTTTGTATTAATATTGAGTACATGCGATGCTTGCTTTTCCATTCTTGTGATACTTTACCTAGAAGGATGTTCTCCAAATAAAAGTGCCCATCTTTCTTTATAGCTGAATAGTATTCCATCGTATACATGTACCACACTATATTTATCCATTTGTAGGTTGATGGGCACTTGGGTTGTTTCCACATCTTAGTGATTATGATTAATTGCTATAAACATTTGAGTGCAAATGTGCTATGGTAATATGATTATTTTTCTTCTGGAGAGATACCCAGTAATGGGATTGCAGGATCAAAT
>CAUYQV010031064.1:0-10743 GCA_963574575.1 Galagoides demidoff | reverse complement strand
ACCAGCAGTGTAGAAGTGTTCCCTTTTCTCCACATCCACGCCAGCATCTCTGGTTTTGGGATTTTGTGATATGGGCTAATCTTACTGGAGTTAGGTGATATCTCAAAGTAGTTTTGATTTGCATTTCTCTGATGATTAAGGATGGAGAGCATTTTTTCATATATCTGTAGGCCATGTGCCTGTCTTCTTTAGGGAAATTCCTCTTCAAGTCCTTTGCCCACCCTGAGATGGGATCACTTGTTTTTTTCTTGCTAATACGCTTGAGTTCTCTATGGATTCTGGTTATTAAACCTTTGTTGGAGACATAGCCTGCAAATATCTTCTCCCATTCTGATGGCTGTCTGCTTGCCTTACTTACTGTGTTCTTGGCTGTGCAGAAGCTCTTCAGTTTGATCAGGTCCCAATAGTGTATTTTTGATGTTGCTTCAATTGCCCGGGGAGTCCTCCTTATAAAGTCTTCACCCAGGTGATTTTGAACTCTTGTACACAGTCTTTCAGCTGCCAGGTCTATCTTTTGCTTCTTGCTGATAGAAAACAGATTAGATTATTCATTCATGAATCAAAGTCAAGATCATTTTCCCTGCCTTCTTCCCCACCAACTAGTTACCACGGTCTCACAAGTAAAGGAGCACACTTAAGCATACCCTTCTCTCCAAGCATGGCTGCCCCCTGCTGTGTCCCAGGGGATGTGTCTGCAGCCAGGGGTGGGCTCTGACCAGCCAGGAATTGGGAATCTCCTGCCTCCAGAGCCCATTTTCACATGAGTGAATGGTTTGGAAAGGGCCTTTGCTTCCTCTTTCCTGTTTTTTTCCTGACCAGTCATCACCTTCTACCTCTTCATATAGTTTGCAGTGTTCTACTTTTTCCTTTACAAAAGTCTAGCAATACATTTCCAGTAACTTCTTGCCATTAAAAAGGTGGATTTAGATCTATGAAGCTTCATCTGAGAATCCCTTCTTATCTGTCAATGGCAATTATAGATTCAGAATTTAGAAGTTTATTTAAAATGTGCTGTGAACTTTGTCCAAAGTTCTGAACCCAGAAAAGTGGCCTGTAAGGTGGAATTTGAGAAGCTGAGCTAAAACCGCACAGCTGACCTGGTCTGCTCAGCTCACATCCCCCTCCCGCCCATGACCATCTAGTTAAGGTTTCACCTTATTTGTGAGGGTGTTTGTCTCAGGAGACTCTGAGGAGGTCTGCACACATAGACAATAGAGGTTCTGACATTGGTAAAGGTTACTTTGATGATATGATGTTTTCTTGGATGATTCTCTGGGATATGTTGTTAAAATAAAACACCTTTCTGTTGTTCAAACATTTTGCAATGTTAGAATGGAGAGTACTTTGAAGTCACTCCCTATCAAAGTTAAAGTTAAAATTTCTTAGGTTAGTTTCCTTGTATTTCATTATAAAAGCTATTAGAACTGTAACTGAGGGAGAAGAGAATTGAGAGGCTCATCTTTCTGTTCCCCAGAATTGTTGGCCTTCTGACAATAAATGATAAAGCTTGCTTGAACCTACCCTACCCCTATTTCCACATATTGTCTGGACAGTGACAGGTGGCCAGAGGCCAGACCTCCTTTATCCAGTAATAATTCTATGCTTAAAAGAGTAGAAATCACAGAAATGGTGGGACTTAGGATAGCACCAACTCTAACCATTTAGTTACATATAAAGAATTTTTTTTTTTTTTTTTTTTTTGCCGTTTTTGGCTGGGGCTGGGTTTGAACCCACCACCTTCAGCATATGGGGCTGGGGTCAGCACCCTACCCTTTTGAGCTACAGGTGCCGCCCCATATAAAGAATTTGAAATCTGGAGTTGCTAAGAGTTTCCAAATATGATATAGGTTTGGCTTTTTTAAAACTCAAAATTAAAGAATAATATGCTTCGTGGGAAACAGTCATTTTCTAGCAAAAATAACTTCGTCCAGGAATTTAAAAGCCTTAAAATATATTTATTGTAACATCCAGTGTCAAGTGGAAACCCCCAAAGAAGTTCTGCAGATGACTTTTTTTAGCACAAAATTAAAGCATAATGAGCCTAGTGGGAAATAGTTGTTTTCCAGGAAAAATAACATTGTTCGGGAATTTAAAAGCCTTAAAATGTGTTCGCTGTGACATCCAGTGTCAAGTGGAACTCTCTAAAGAAGTCCTGCAGAAGCTGAAGATGGTTTGGATGGTTTACACAGCATCCTCCCCTCCCCAAGTGTGAGCCTGGAAACCCTGTGAGCCCAGCCAATGGGCAGCAGCATGACTACTGCTGTCTCTAGGCATGTGGGAGCTGTGAGAGCGGCTATCCTAGGCAGTGCCCAGCACTGGCCCCCTGGCTGCTGTGACTCTGCCTGCGCTGCCAGAACCTGTTGCCCTCAGAGCTTCAGAGTAAAAGTGCCACCTTGCTGCTTGCCCAGAGCCCTGCTCAGCCCCTCCCTGAGTCAGCAGTGGGATGCCTTTCCTAGGTAGAGCCCCAGCAAGCCCTAGAACCAGGCAGGAACCAGGGACACAGCTGCACCGAGGCTTGTGTATACAAACAGCATCAATGGCCAGACTGTTCCCCAGCCTCATAAAGTGGCTCCTCACCTCAGATTTAGGCACCGCCCTACAGAACTACAGATTCACTGAGACAGGTTTCTGCCACTCCAGAGATTGGAAGATTTACATAGAAAAGTAACAGAAGCTCTAACATATTTCTTAGACATCTGAACCACTGACATATGTACCTACTTAGAGATTTAAAAATAATCACCCAACTGTGTTATAAATATGCAATAAATGTCATAATAAGCCAGGTCATTCAGGGAGTGCTTGCAAGGATGGTGATGCCTAAGTAGAAAAGTAAATCTATGGCCAATCTCACAAAAATCTTTACATTATTTCATAGAACCTTCCATGTACACTTTACGCAGACCTCCACATTCTAGGTCAGCCCTTTTAGGATACCTGGACCAATGCTTGACCGCCAATAGATGGAAGTGTCCATTCTTGCCTACATAGGGGCTGTGCCAAGCCCTTGGATAGGCACTGACATGCAGCTGGCTGTCCCCTTCTCTGTCCTGCTGTCCTGTAGCTCTGGGGGTTGTAGGGCCCACAGACACCATGAGGTTGAGCATTCATGTCCTGAGTATCTTCTGGAAAAGTTTTTTATTCCCTTATAAAAGGGACAGAAGCATTTTGTGCAGTACCTAGACCCAACCCTTCTGCCTTAAATGTGGCAGTAGCTATTTTATAACAAAAGTTCATATTTTATAACAGAAAGACAAAAAAAATTGTAGATATATATCAGCTCTGACACTGCTGGGCAGCTGACCCGAAGCCTGCAGCTGTCTGCTCCCCACGTGGTCACTGTGAGGCCAGCCTGGACTCTACCTCCCAGCTGTCACCATGAGGTCAGCCCAGCTGTCCAGGCCACTGTGGTTGCTCAATGCTTCCTAAGTAGGGCCCTGACATGGAGGGGGAAGATGAGTCTGGGACCCAGAGGAAGGGCACCTTCATGGGTGGGCTATGCCCCTCTGATTATCCTAGGAAGAGCTTTTTAAGAAATGCCTGAAGGAGTGGGGGGAGGGCCAGCTCACAGGGAGCTGGCCCCTCAGTGCCCTGCCACACCCTACCCGGGCAACACAGCCCCTCAGCATGAGAAGCTTAGAGGTCCTCAGCGGTCCTGGCCACATGTGTGGCTATTTAAATTTAAATTAATTGAAACTTAAAATTCTTCTCCTGTCCAATATGTGGGACACTGTGTGTCCCATTTCCAGGGCATAGCCACATGTAGCTGGTGGCTGATGGCTGCTTACTGGACAATGTGGGTCCAGAGCGTTTTCATTGTCACAGGAGGTCTTGGTGGCAGCCTTGCTGTGTGGACAGTTGGCCGGCCTTTCATATAAGACCAGTGTTGTTGTCCCCTCCCCAGGTCATGGTGACATTTAACTGCTGTTGTAACCCTACCGAGAGAAGCAGGATCTTTAGGAGCTGACTACCACAGAAAGGCTGTGCTCTCCCAAGCGAGGCTGATGCCGTTAGAGGTGAGTTTGCCTCTTTTAGTCTCCTTGCTCTTCTGCCCTCTGTCCTCTACTCCTGTCTGAGGACACCACGTCCCCTCCTGAGGGCCTTGACACTGGACTCCCAGCATCCAGAGTTGTGAGCCTGTGGCCCGGAGGAGCAGTGCAGACCCAGATGGCCAGGCACGGGTGTTCCAGGCTCTGCCAGCCGGGAACATATTGAAGGTCTCAGGCGTGTGGCAGCCGCTCCCCCGCGGGAGCTCAGTCCGCCGCAGAGGACACACGAACCTATGGCGTGTCCGCGTCCAGCGAGGCTTCGCTCACACAGCAGCTCTGGGTTGCTTTCTCACTGTTCTGTGGGTGGCACGGGGCTTCCCTGAGAGCAGCACTGACTGTCCTAACCTGGCCGAAGTTCCATTGCCTGGGTGGTGAGTGGGATGTGTTTAATGGTGTTCTAAACACTGCATATGAAATAGAACTGCTATTCTCCATAGTGCTAGGAGCCAAGGAATTAGACCTTAAATTTTTTTTGATTAAAAATACTTCTTCAGCACTACTTTATCATTTTAAAATAATTTTTATCAGATTGCAAATTCTTTGTCTCTTGTTCTCCCCTCAAGCCCAAGTATCATCTTCATCATGACTAAAGTTGTCCCTGTTGGGCATGCTGAGGGCTTAAAACCAGCGCAAGAGGTTGTAAGAGATTTAATAAAAAGGGCAAACATTATCACTATTTCTAAGTATTAATGATCAGATTCAGATCCGTTTGGTTTTTGCTGAATCATCTGCAGGGCGCTAACAGACCTCCCAGGGCGCTGGGGCAGAAGGCAGAGGTGTAAATATTAACTGGCTTGTGACCTCGGGCTAATAATGCAAGGACCGCTCACGTGACCTCGGAGCACCTGCGAGCTGCGTCAGGGGCTCGGGGCCTCGTCCGGCTGTGCGACGTCGCCCTCTGCTGGGCCCTTTGTGTCTGCGCCCCGCTAACCCTGCACAGCGGACGCGCGCACCGTGTCACGGGCCGCGTGTTGCATTTACCACCGTGAGACACAAGCGCACGGAGAGGGAACGGGAGATGCCTCTTCACTTTTATTATTTCTTTAAAGTAAAAGTAGCACCGTACCACAGACTTATAGTCAAAAAGGCCCTTAGGAATTAGGCTAAAAATTTCAAACACATAGTATATACTGTTTACAAATACATAATTGCATTTCAGGAATATAAAAACACAGCCGACCGTGCACATGGGCGCCCGGATGGCGGTGCCTCCTGGGAAGAATACTTTGGCCAGGTCCTGGAGTTTTGATTCCACCTTTAGCTATTCATAGTCTCCTTTAAAAACTTTTAATATGTCCTGTGTAGTCTAAACAAAAGCTTTAATCTATGACAAGTTAAAGCCCCTTCTTCCCTGGCTGAGCCCGAGGGGCACAGAGTCTGGCCCAGTCAGCCCCTCCGAGTCTCTGTCCTACTCCGCGCTGCCGGGATCTTCAGACGTGTGGGACCAGCAGGAGAGGGCTGCGGACCTGCTGCTCACAGCTCAGCTCGGTCTGTAGTCTGGGTTGGTCGTCCTGCAGCTGCAGCTGCCGGGGTGTGGGAACACGTCGGGCTGTCTGGGGGCCCCTCCTCCATGGGAGCCCTTCTCAGCTCTTGCTTCCGCTACAGCCCACACAGGCCCCTCCTGACAGGCCCACCCTGGGGCAGCCTGGTGCTGGCAGACCGACTTCCACGTGGGAAGTCATGGCACTCTCCCTGGGTGACAGTGACACTCTGTCTTAAAAAAAAAAATCAAGAAATATTCTTAGTATAATTTACGAAGTTATTTGAGTCTACCACCCAGCATTCTGCAAGTGAGGAGACTGAGATACAGACAGAGTCACCGCCTGCCCAGCTCTCACCTGCAGAGTCAGGCCCAGGCCCTGGCACTCAGCCTACTGCATGGCCTTGAAATCGGTTGTGACCACAGAGCAGGGCAAGTGTAGAGCTTGCTGTTCTTCAGAACTTGTATGAGTGTGAGGCTAAACATTAATAGCAAAGGGACCAGCTATGAAAATATTCTTAAAGGCCATCAAGTTAAAGGTAACTTTCTGGAAGTGAGATGGTGGCTGAGATCTCAATCATCTTCCAAGCAGCAGCAACGTACTTACAAACAGACCCCAGAGGGCGACATGTGGCCATGCGTTTCATGATGGTGTTTCTGTCAGCAATGGATTGTATATAAATGATGGCCTGATGTGGTTACTATACTATGCTTTTTAATCATTCTCTTAGAGTGCACGCCTTCTACTTATTAAAAAAAGTAAACTAAAACAGATTCAGCAGGTCTGCTGGGGGTATCCAAAAGAGGTTTCATCACAGGGGCTGACAGTGCCGAGTGTCACCGCCCCGAAGACCTCCCCAGGGGACAGGTGTGGGGGTGGTGACAGGGATCCTGGTGACCTGGACCCTGTGTGGGCCTGGGCTAGTGTGTGTTTGTGTTTTAGATTTAACAAAAAAGTTTTAAAAGTAAAATAATTTAAAAATAGAAAAAGGCTTATAGAAGGAAAGAAAATATTTTTATATAGCTGTACAATGTGGTTGTGTTTTAAGATAAGTGTCTGGCAGAAGAATCAAAAAGCTAAGGTTAATTTATCAGTGTGTTCCAAGTGCACAGTGTATAAAGTCCACAACAGGGCACAGTAATGTCTTGGCCTTCACACCCACTCACCACCCACTCATGGACTTACCCACAGCAGTTCCCAGTTCCACAAGCCCCACTCACGGCCAGTACCCGGTGACCACACCTCCTATTCTCAATCTCTTATACTGTATTTTCACGGCACCTTTTCTATGTTTAGATGTGTTTACACAATTACTTTCCACTCTGTTACAACTACTCAAGTGGTCAGTATAGTGAGGTGCCACACAGGTGTGTGGCCTGGGAGAGGAGGCTGCAGCCACAGCCAGGTGTGCAGCAGCCACCAGCTTGTCTGGGTGAGTCACCTCCTGGTGTCTGCACAGCAACAGAACCACCCCAGTTTCTCAGAGTGACCCCTGTTGTTAAGCAACATGACTGTGCTTACAGATGGATCCAGGAATAGCAGTAAACTGGACAGATCAGACCATCAGTGCACACATAGTGGCCTGTGTCCTTGTGAGAGTGTCATTCTAATTAGCTGATGACTTTGGTAACCAACAGTGAAGCCTATTCTAATTTTATAAACAGCAAACATATGGCACACCTCCTGGGTGAAGGACACAAATAGAATTTGGACTTTTCCTAACAAATGCAAACAATGTAACCTAATCGTATATACTGTTAAATTAATCTGAAATTAAAAAAAATAAGTAAAAAGCAAACATATGTAACTCATAGTCCAACACAGAGCTCCTTAACCACTGAAATGCCACCGAAAGCTCAGACCAGCTCCTGTTTCTGCTTCCACAAGTCCCTCTGTCTGTGTGTCCATCCATCCCCTCACAGCTTTCACTCAGTGCTTGGCATGTCCACCTCTCTCCTGGCCCAGCCTTGATGCCCCTTTTTTGTGTGAAACATGTCCCCCGCCCCAGGTGTAGCGTACTTGATCTATAAATACTTTGCCAGGGGGAGGGAGGCAAGTTGCTGGGTTTGGTGATAGGAATGAGTCTAAATTGTGATGACTGGTGAGAACATTTAGAAATGTAAAGGTGTACCCAGATGTGACAGAGTTTTGTTAAGTGGTGGGGTCTGATCCCGTTTCACTCCAGTACCACCCTTGTTGCCCCATTCTTGCTGTCTGGTTTCATTGGTTTCTGTCCTGACACACTGTTTGTGTCTCCCTGCTTGTGACCAGGTAAGCCTGGCAGAGAGGAGGGGTGAAAGTGTGTGTGAGTGTGTGGCTGTGTGTGCATGTGTGTGTGCAAGTGTGAGTGTGTGTGTACAGGGAGCTGTGGTTTCAACTTTTAAGAGAGGCAGACATGTAACTGTTTTGCCTTTACTGATTATTCAAAGAAGTGCAAGTTCAAAATGCTTCAGATTAGGCCAATTTTTAGGACTTTTAAGTTACTTTAGACATTTATTGTGTGATTTGAAGTGTGTGCTTCAATTTGATTACGTGTCAGGGTGAGTAATGTTTCCTTACTTAGAACAGCTGCTCTCTTCAGCTTCCTGGTGGAGAGAGACTAGACAGTCTGTGAGCACATGGGTACATTGTGTGAACTCTGCAGGGATCTGGAAAAGGAGGTCTGCTGGGAGTGAGCACGGTGGCTGAGCAGACCTCTGTCCCTGCACTGAGGCCGTGGCTGGCAGCTTTGCTCCTCACAGAAACAATTTTGTGAGTTCTGAGCACAAGACTGTGGGTGTGTGTGCGGACCTATAAATATCCCCTTCAGCTAGCTTTCTGTGAAAGTCAGCTTGAAAAATTCTGGCTGAGGTGACTGACAGTGGTAATTGTAATCAGAACATTCTCCTTTTTGAATGGCACCAAAATCACATGAAGTTCAAAGCATCCCCGCCCTCTGTGTCCTCTGGTCCCCTCAAATATCACCACCCTTCCATCGATGCTGCTGTAATGTGAGTGTGATGGGCAGCACTGAGGTCCCCCAGTGCGGGGTGACTTCCTCACTGAAATCTGGATAACACCCTCTTCCCAGGGGCTAGTGCCTGGCTCTCCCTGGGGGTAGTGTGGCCTCCTTTTGTGGTTCAGCCTATTTTTATGTTCACATTTGTTGGCTTCACATTTGAAGAGTCAGTGGGTTAGATGGCGTCTCCCAAAATTCCTTCTACCTGAACCTCAGCATGTGATCTTATTTGGAAATAGGGTCTTTGCTGATTAAATTATTTAAGAATCTTGAGTTGAAATCATCCTGGACTCAGAGTGGGTCTAAATCCATTAACTGGTATCTTTACAAGAGAAAGGAGAGATTTGGACAGGAAATCCCTGGAGACAGCATGGAAAGGAGGCGGCATTACGTGGCAGGGACGACCTCGAGCCCCCAGCAGCTGGAGGAGACAGCAGAATTCTCCCTGCAGCCCCTAGAGGGGCGTGACCCTGCCTCCACCTTGATTTTGAACTTATGACATCCAGAATGGCAAAACTTTTATAGTTTTTTAAAAAAATGTAATCTTACTTTTTTTTTATTGAATGGTAACTATATACATTAATGCACTTCTGGGGTACAGTGTGGTGTTTTCACATACATTTTGAAACATTTCCATCAAACTGGTTAACATAGCCTTCATGTCACTTACCTAGTTATTGTGCCAAAACATTCATATTCTACTCTTAGAAAGGTTGACTTGTACCCTTGTAAGATAAACCACAGAAGTGATCCCTCCAATCCCCCTCCCTCTACCCATTCCCCCCCCCTCCCTCCCCCTCCTGTATTCTTAGGCTGTTATTAGGTTATAGCTTTCATATAAAAGGTATAAATTAATTTCATAATAGGGGTGTGTACATTGGATACTTTTTCTTCCATCCTTGTGATACTTTGCTCAGAAGAACATTTTCCAGCTCCATCCATGTGAACATGAAGGACGTAAAGTCTCCATCTTTCTTTATGGCTGCATAGTATTCCATGGTATACATATACCACAGTTTGTTGATCGATTTGTGGATCGATGGGCATTTGGGCTTCTTCCATGACCTGGCAATTATGAATTGGGCTGCAATAAACATTCTGTTACCAATATCTTTGTTGTAATGCGATTTTTGGTCTTCTGGATATATACCTAATAAAGGAATTGCAGGGTCAAATGGCAGGTCAATTTTTAGTTTTCTAAGTATTCTCCAGATGTCTTTCCAAAAGAAATGTATTAATTTACATTCCCATCAGCAGTGTAGAAGTGTTCCCTTTTCTCCACATCCACGCCAGCATCTCTGGTTTTGGAATTTTGTGATATAGGCTAATCTTACTGGAGTTAGGTGATATCTCAAAGTAGTTTTGATTTGCATTTCTCTGATGCTTAAGGATGGAGAGCATTTCTTCACATATCTGTAGGCCGTGTGCTGATCTTCTTTAGGGAAATTCCTCTTCAAGTCCTTTGCCCACCCTGAGATGGGATTACTCGTTCTCTTCTTGCTAATACGTTTAAGTTCTCTATGGATTCTGGTTATTAAACCTTTGTCAGAGACATAACCTGCAAAAATCTTCTCCCATTCTGAGGGCTGTCTGCTTGTCTTACTTACTGTGTTCTTGGCTGTGCAGAAGCTCTTTAGTTTGATCAGGTCCCAATAGTGTATTTTTGATGTTGCTTCAATTGCCCGAGGGGTCCTCCTCATAAAATGTTCACCCAGGCTGATTTCTTCAAGTGTTTTCCCTATACTTTCTTCTAGTATTTTTATGGTTTCAGGTCTTAAGTTTAAATCTTTAATCCAGTGAGAGTCTAACTTAGTTAATGGTGAAAGGTGTGGGTCCAGTTTCAGTCTTCTACAGGTTGCAAGCTAGTTCGCCCAGCACCATTTGTTAAATAGGGAATCTTTTCCCCACTCAATGTTTTTAATTGGCTTGTCAAAGATCAGGTAGTGGTAAGTAGTTGGATTCATCTGTTGGCTCTCTATTCTATTCCATACATCTACCTCTCTATTTTTGTGCCAATACCATGCTGTTTTGATCACTATGGATTTGTAGTATAGTCTGAAGTCTGGTAGGGTGATTCCTCCTGCTTTGCTTTTATTCCTGAGTAATGTCTTGGCTATTCAAGGTTTTTTCTGATTCCATATAAAATGAAGTATTATTTTTTTCAAGATCTTTAAAATATGACAGTGGAGCTTTAATGGGGATTGCATTAAAATTA